>CM035817.1:29583924-29658107 GCA_020458035.1 Magallana ariakensis
TTGGGTTTACACGACCGGTAACAGGCTTAGCTAGCCCGGCGAAAATTGGAAATTTCGCATAATACAGTTATAATGGGATAGCTTTCAGGGGGCTGGCCTAACATCCTGTATCCCACATTTGGGCCTTCATATTTGGAGGAGGTGGGGCCCCGGGAATGCCCAGTCGACCCTCAAAAGGAATTGGGTTTACACGGACCGGTAACAGGCTTAGCTAGCCCGGCGAAAATTGGAAATTTCGCATAATACAGTTATAATGGGATAGCTTTCAGGGGGCTGGCTAACATCCTGTATCCCACATTTGGGCCTTCATATTTGGAGGAGGTGGGGCCCCGGGAAATGCCCAGTCGACCCTCAAAAGGAATTGGGTTTACACGACCGGTAACAGGCTTAGCTAGCCCGGCGAAAATTGGAAATTTCGCATAATACAGTTATAATGGGATAGCTTTCAGGGGGCTGGCTAACATCCTGTATCCCACATTTGGGCCTTCATATTTGGAGGAGGTGGGGCCCCGGGAATGCCCAGTCGACCCTCAAAAGGAATTGGGTTTACACGACCGGTAACAGGCTTAGCTAGCCCGGGCGAAAATTGGAAATTTCGCATAATACAAGTTATAATGGGATAGCTTTCAGGGGGCTGGCTAACATCCTGTATCCCACATTTGGGCCTTCATATTTGGAGGAGGTGGGGCCCCCGGGAATGCCCAGTCGACCCTCAAAAGGAATTGGGTTTACACGACCGGTAACAGGCTTAGCTAGCCCGGCGAAAATTGGAAATTTCGCATAATACAGTTATAATGGGATAGCTTTCAGGGGGCTGGCTAACATCCTGTATCCCACATTTGGGCCTTCATATTTGGAGGAGGTGGGGCCCCCGGGAATGCCCAGTCGACCCTCAAAAGGAATTGGGTTTACACGACCGGTAACAGGCTTAGCTAGCCCGGCGAAAATTGGAAATTTCGCATAATACAGTTATAATGGGATAGCTTTCAGGGGGCTGGCTAACATCCTGTATCCCACATTTGGGCCTTCATATTTGGAGGAGGTGGGGCCCCGGGAATGCCCAGTCGACCCTCAAAAGGAATTGGGTTTACACGACCGGTAACAGGCTTAGCTAGCCCGGCGAAAATTGGAAATTTCGCATAATACAGTTATAATGGGATAGCTTTCAGGGGGCTGGCTAACATCCTGTATCCCACATTTGGGCCTTCATATTTGGAGGAGGTGGGGCCCCGGGAATGCCCAGTCGACCCTCAAAAGGAATTGGGTTTACACGACCGGTAACAGGCTTAGCTAGCCCGGCGAAAATTGGAAATTTCGCATAATACAGTTATAATGGGATAGCTTTCAGGGGGCTGGCTAACATCCTGTATCCCACATTTGGGCCTTCATATTTGGAGGAGGTGGGGCCCCGGGAATGCCCAGTCGACCCTCAAAAGGAATTGGGTTTACACGACCGGTAACAGGCTTAGCTAGCCCGGCGAAAATTGGAAATTTCGCATAATACAGTTATAATGGGATAGCTTTCGGGGGGGCTGGCTAACATCCTGTATCCCACATTTGGGCCTTCATATTTGGAGGAGGTGGGGCCCCGGGAATGCCCAGTCGACCCTCAAAAGGAATTGGGTTTACACGACCGGTAACAGGCTTAGCTAGCCCGGCGAAAATTGGAAATTTCGCATAATACAGTTATAATGGGATAGCTTTCAGGGGGCTGGCTAACATCCTGTATCCCACATTTGGGCCTTCATATTTGGAGGAGGTGGGGCCCCGGGAATGCCCAGTCGACCCTCAAAAGGAATTGGGTTTACACGACCGGTAACAGGCTTAGCTAGCCCGGCGAAAATTGGAAATTTCGCATAATACAGTTATAATGGGATAGCTTTCAGGGGGCTGGCTAACATCCTGTATCCCACATTTGGGCCTTCATATTTGGAGGAGGTGGGGCCCCGGAATGCCCAGTCGACCCTCAAAAGGAATTGGGTTTACACGACCGGTAACAGGCTTAGCTAGCCCGGCGAAAATTGGAAATTTTCGCATAATACAGTTATAATGGGATAGCTTTCAGGGGGCTGGCTAACATCCTGTATCCCACATTTGGGCCTTCATATTTGGAGGAGGTGGGGCCCCGGGAATGCCCAGTCGACCCTCAAAAGGAATTGGGTTTACACGACCGGTAACAGGCTTAGCTAGCCCGGCGAAAATTGGAAATTTCGCATAATACAGTTATAATGGGGATAGCTTTCAGGGGGCTGGCTAACATCCTGTATCCCACATTTGGGCCCTTCATATTTGGAGGAGGTGGGGCCCCGGGAATGCCCAGTCGACCCTCAAAAGGAATTGGGTTTACACGACCGGTAACAGGCTTAGCTAGCCCGGCGAAAATTGGAAATTTCGCATAATACAGTTATAATGGGATAGCTTTTCAGGGGGCTGGCTAACATCCTGTATCCCACATTTGGGCCTTCATATTTGGAGGAGGTGGGGCCCCGGGAATGCCCAGTCGACCCTCAAAAGGAATTGGGTTTACACGACCGGTAGCAGGCTTAGCTAGCCCGGCGAAAATTGGAAATTTCGCATAATACAGTTATAATGGGATAGCTTTCAGGGGGCTGGCTAACATCCTGTATCCCACATTTGGGCCTTCATATTTGGAGGAGGTGGGGCCCCGGGAATGCCCAGTCGACCCTCAAAAGGAATTGGGTTTACACGACCGGTAACAGGCTTAGCTAGCCCGGCGAAAATTGGAAATTTCGCATAATACAGTTATAATGGGATAGCTTTCAGGGGGCTGGCTAACATCCTGTATCCCACATTTGGGGCCTTTCATATTTGGAGGAGGTGGGGCCCCGGGAATGCCCAGTCGACCCTCAAAAGGAATTGGGTTTACACGACCGGTAACAGGCTTAGCTAGCCCGGCGAAAATTGGAAATTTCGCATAATACAGTTATAATGGGATAGCTTTCAGGGGGCTGGCTAACATCCTGTATCCCACATTTGGGCCTTCATATTTGGAGGAGGTGGGGCCCCGGGGAATGCCCAGTCGACCCTCAAAAGGAATTGGGTTTACACGACCGGTAACAGGCTTAGCTAGCCCGGCGAAAATTGGAAATTTCGCATAATACAGTTATAATGGGATAGCTTTCAGGGGGCTGGCTAACATCCTGTATCCCACATTTGGGCCTTCATATTTGGGAGGAGGTGGGGCCCCGGGAATGCCCAGTCGACCCTCAAAAGGAATTGGGTTTACACGACCGGTAACAGGCTTAGCTAGCCCGGCGAAAATTGGAAATTTCGCATAATACAGTTATAATGGGATAGCTTTTCAGGGGGCTGGCTAACATCCTGTATCCCACATTTGGGCCTTCATATTTGGAGGAGGTGGGGCCCCGGGAATGCCCAGTCGACCCTTTAAAAGGAATTGGGTTTACACGACCGGTAACAGGCTTAGCTAGCCCGGCGAAAATTGGAAATTTCGCATAATACAGTTATAATGGGATAGCTTTCAGGGGGGCTGGCTAACATCCTGTATCCCACATTTGGGCCTTCATATTTGGAGGAGGTGGGGCCCCGGGAATGCCCAGTCGACCCTCAAAAGGAATTGGGTTTACACGACCGGTAACAGGCTTAGCTAGCCCGGCGAAAATTGGAAATTTCGCATAATACAGTTATAATGGGATAGCTTTCAGGGGGCTGGCTAACATCCTGTATCCCACATTTGGGCCTTCATATTTTGGAGGAGGTGGGGCCCCGGGAATGCCCAGTCGACCCTCAAAAGGAATTGGGTTTACACGACCGGTAACAGGCTTAGCTAGCCCGGCGAAAATTGGAAATTTCGCATAATACAGTTATAATGGGATAGCTTTCAGGGGGCTGGCTAAACATCCTGTATCCCACATTTGGGCCTTCATATTTGGAGGAGGTGGGGCCCCGGGAATGCCCAGTCGACCCTCAAAAGGAATTGGGTTTACACGACCGGTAACAGGCTTAGCTAGCCCGGCGAAAATTGGAAATTTCGCATAATACAGTTATAATGGGATAGCTTTCAGGGGGCTGGCTAACATCCTGTATCCCACATTTGGGCCTTCATATTTGGAGGAGGTGGGGCCCCGGGAATGCCCAGTCGACCCTCAAAAGGAATTGGGTTTACACGACCGGGTAACAGGCTTAGCTAGCCCGGCGAAAATTGGAAAATTTCGCATAATACAGTTATAATGGGATAGCTTTCAGGGGGCTGGCTAACATCCTGTATCCCACATTTGGGCCTTCATATTTGGAGGAGGTGGGGCCCCGGGAATGCCCAGTCGACCCTCTCAAAAGGAATTGGGTTTACACGACCGGTTAACAGGCTTAGCTAGCCCGGCGAAAATTGGAAATTTCGCATAATACAGTTATAATGGGATAGCTTTCAGGGGGCTGGCTAACATCCTGTATCCCACATTTGGGCCTTCATATTTGGAGGAGGTGGGGCCCCGGGGAATGCCCAGTCGACCCTCAAAAGGAATTGGGTTTACACGACCGGTAACAGGCTTAGCTAGCCCGGCGAAAATTGGAAATTTCGCATAATACAGTTATAATGGGATAGCTTTCAGGGGGCTGGCTAACATCCTGTATCCCACATTTGGGGCCTTCATATTTGGAGGAGGTGGGGCCCCGGGAATGCCCAGTCGACCCTCAAAAGGAATTGGGTTTACACGACCGGTAACAGGCTTAGCTAGCCCGGCGAAAATTGGAAATTTCGCATAATACAGTTATAATGGGATAGCTTTCAGGGGGCTGGGCTAACATCCTGTATCCCACATTTGGGCCTTCATATTTGGAGGAGGTGGGGGCCCCGGGAATGCCCAGTCGACCCTCAAAAGGAATTGGGTTTACACGACCGGTAACAGGCTTAGCTAGCCCGGCGAAAATTGGAAATTTCGCATAATACAGTTATAATGGGATAGCTTTCAGGGGGCTGGCTAACATCCTGTATCCCACATTTGGGCCTTCATATTTGGAGGAGGTGGGGCCCCGGGAATGCCCAGTCGACCCTCAAAAGGAATTGGGTTTACACGACCGGTAACAGGCTTAGCTAGCCCGGCGAAAATTGGAAATTTCGCATAATACAGTTATAATGGGATAGCTTTCAGGGGGCTGGCTAACATCCTGTATCCCACATTTGGGCCTTCATATTTGGAGGAGGGTGGGGCCCCGGGAATGCCCAGTCGACCCTCAAAAGGAATTGGGTTTACACGACCGGTAACAGGCTTAGCTAGCCCGGCGAAAATTGGAAATTTCGCATAATACAGTTATAATGGGATAGCTTTCAGGGGGCTGGCTAACATCCTGTATCCCACATTTGGGCCTTCATATTTGGAGGAGGTGGGGGCCCCGGGAATGCCCAGTCGACCCTCAAAAGGAATTGGGTTTACACGACCGGTAACAGGCTTAGCTAGCCCGGCGAAAATTGGAAATTTCGCATAATACAGTTATAATGGGATAGCTTTCAGGGGGCTGGCTAACATCCTGTATCCCACATTTGGGCCTTCATATTTGGAGGAGGTGGGGCCCCGGGAATGCCCAGTCGACCCTCAAAAGGAATTGGGTTTACACGACCGGTAACAGGCTTAGCTAGCCCGGCGAAAATTGGAAATTTCGCATAATACAGTTATAATGGGATAGCTTTCAGGGGGGCTGGCTAACATCCTGTATCCCACATTTGGGCCTTCATATTTGGAGGAGGTGGGGCCCCGGGAATGCCCAGTCGACCCTCAAAAGGAATTGGGTTTACACGACCGGTAACAGGCTTAGCTAGCCCGGCGAAAATTGGAAATTTCGCATAATACAGTTATAATGGGATAGCTTTCAGGGGGCTGGCTAACATCCTGTATCCCACATTTGGGCCTTCATATTTGGAGGAGGTGGGGCCCCGGGAATGCCCAGTCGACCCTCAAAAGGAATTGGGTTTACACGACCGGTAACAGGCTTAGCTAGCCCGGCGAAAATTGGAAATTTCGCATAATACAGTTATAATGGGATAGCTTTCAGGGGGCTGGCTAACATCCTGTATCCCACATTTGGGCCTTCATATTTGGAGGAGGTGGGGCCCCGGGAATGCCCAGTCGACCCTCAAAAGGAATTGGGTTTACACGACCGGTAACAGGCTTAGCTAGCCCGGCGAAAATTGGAAATTTCGCATAATACAGTTATAATGGGATAGCTTTCAGGGGGCTGGCTAACATCCTGTATCCCACATTTGGGCCTTCATATTTGGAGGAGGTGGGGCCCCGGGAATGCCCAGTCGACCCTCAAAAAGGAATTGGGTTTACACGACCGGTAACAGGCTTAGCTAGCCCGGCGAAAATTGGAAATTTCGCATAATACAGTTATAATGGGATAGCTTTCAGGGGGCTGGCTAACATCCTGTATCCCACATTTGGGCCTTCATATTTGGAGGAGGTGGGGCCCCGGGAATGCCCAGTCGACCCTCAAAAGGAATTGGGTTTTACACGACCGGTAACAGGCTTAGCTAGCCTGGCGAAAATTGGAAATTTCGCATAATACAGTTATAATGGGATAGCTTTCAGGGGGCTGGCTAACATCCTGTATCCCACATTTGGGCCTTCATATTTGGAGGAGGTGGGGCCCCGGGAATGCCCAGTCGACCCTCAAAAGGAATTGGGTTTTACACGACCGGTAACAGGCTTAGCTAGCCCGGCGAAAATTGGAAATTTCGCATAATACAGTTATAATGGGATAGCTTTTCAGGGGGCTGGCTAACATCCTGTATCCCACATTTGGGCCTTCATATTTGGAGGAGGTGGGGCCCCGGGAATGCCCAGTCGACCCTCAAAAGGAATTGGGTTTACACGACCGGTAACAGGCTTAGCTAGCCCGGCGAAAATTGGAAATTTCGCATAATACAGTTATAATGGGATAGCTTTCAGGGGGCTGGCTAACATCCTGTATCCCACATTTGGGCCTTCATATTTGGAGGAGGTGGGGCCCCGGGAATGCCCAGTCGACCCTCAAAAGGAATTGGGGTTTACACGACCGGTAACAGGCTTAGCTAGCCCGGCGAAAATTGGAAATTTCGCATAATACAGTTATAATGGGATAGCTTTCAGGGGGCTGGCTAACATCCTGTATCCCACATTTGGGCCTTCATATTTGGAGGAGGTGGGGCCCCCGGGACATGCCCAGTCGACCCTCAAAAGGAATTGGGTTTACACGACCGGTAACAGGCTTAGCTAGCCCGGCGAAAATTGGAAATTTCGCCATAATACAGTTATAATGGGATAGCTTTCAGGGGGCTGGCTAACATCCTGTATCCCACATTTGGGCCTTCATATTTGGAGGAGGTGGGGCCCCGGGAATGCCCAGTCGACCCTCAAAAGGAATTGGGTTTACACGACCGGTAACAGGCTTAGCTAGCCCGGCGAAAATTGGAAATTTCGCATAATACAGTTATAATGGGATAGCTTTCAGGGGGCTGGCTAACATCCTGTATCCCACATTTTGGGCCTTCATATTTGGAGGAGGTGGGGCCCCCGGGAATGCCCAGTCGACCCTCAAAAGGAATTGGGTTTACACGACCGGTAACAGGCTTAGCTAGCCCGGCGAAAATTGGAAATTTCGCATAATACAGTTATAATGGGATAGCTTTCAGGGGGCTGGCTAACATCCTGTATCCCACATTTGGGCCTTCATATTTGGAGGAGGTGGGGCCCCGGGAATGCCCAGTCGACCCTCAAAAGGAATTGGGTTTACACGACCGGTAACAGGCTTAGCTAGCCCGGCGAAAATTGGAAATTTCGCATAATACAGTTATAATGGGATAGCTTTCAGGGGGCTGGCTAACATCCTGTATCCCACATTTGGGCCTTCATATTTGGAGGAGGTGGGGCCCCGGGAATGCCCAGTCGACCCTCAAAAAGGAATTGGGTTTACACGACCGGTAACAGGCTTAGCTAGCCCGGCGAAAATTGGAAATTTCGCATAATACAGTTATAATGGGATAGCTTTCAGGGGGCTGGCTAACATCCTGTATCCCACAATTTGGGCCTTCATATTTGGAGGAGGTGGGGCCCCGGGAATGCCCAGTCGACCCTCAAAAGGAATTGGGTTTTACACGACCGGTAACAGGCTTAGCTAGCCCGGCGAAAATTGGAAATTTCGCATAATACAGTTATAATGGGATAGCTTTCAGGGGGCTGGCTAACATCCTGTATCCCACATTTGGGCCTTCATATTTGGAGGAGGTGGGGCCCCGGGAATGCCCAGTCGACCCTCAAAAGGAATTGGGTTTACACGACCGGTAACAGGCTTAGCTAGCCCGGCGAAAATTGGAAATTTCGCATAATACAGTTATAATGGGATAGCTTTCAGGGGGCTGGCTAACATCCTGTATCCCACATTTGGGCCTTCATATTTGGAGGAGGTGGGGCCCCCGGGAATGCCCAGTCGACCCTCAAAAGGAATTGGGTTTACACGGACCCGGTAGCAGGCTTAGCTAGCCCGGCGAAAATTGGAAATTTCGCATAATACAGTTATAATGGGATAGCTTTCAGGGGGCTGGCTAACATCCTGTATCCCACATTTGGGCCTTCATATTTGGAGGAGGTGGGGCCCCGGGAATGCCCAGTCGACCCTCAAAAGGAATTGGGTTTACACGACCGGTAACAGGCTTAGCTAGCCCGGCGAAAATTGGAAATTTCGCATAATACAGTTATAATGGGATAGCTTTCAGGGGGCTGGCTAACATCCTGTATCCCACATTTGGGCCTTCATATTTGGAGGAGGTGGGGGCCCCGGGAATGCCCAGTCGACCCTCAAAAGGAATTGGGTTTACACGACCGGTAGCAGGCTTAGCTAGCCCGGCGAAAATTGGAAATTTCGCATAATACAGTTATAATGGGATAGCTTTCAGGGGGCTGGCTAACATCCTGTATCCCACATTTGGGCCTTCATATTTGGAGGAGGTGGGGGCCCCCGGGAATGCCCAGTTCGACCCTCAAAAGGAATTGGGTTTACACGACCGGTAACAGGCTTAGCTAGCCCGGCGAAAATTGGAAATTTCGCATAATACAGTTATAATGGGATAGCTTTCAGGGGGCTGGCTAACATCCTGTATCCCACATTTGGGCCTTCATATTTGGAGGAGGTGGGGCCCCGGGAATGCCCAGTCGACCCTCAAAAGGAATTGGGTTTACACGACCGGTAACAGGCTTAGCTAGCCCGGCGAAAATTGGAAATTTCGCATAATACAGTTATAATGGGATAGCTTTCAGGGGGCTGGCTAACATCCTGTATCCCACATTTGGGCCTTCATATTTGGAGGAGGTGGGGCCCCGGGAATGCCCAGTCGACCCTCAAAAGGAATTGGGTTTACCACGACCGGTAACAGGCTTAGCTAGCCCGGCGAAAATTGGAAATTTCGCATAATACAGTTATAATGGGATAGCTTTCAGGGGGCTGGCTAACATCCTGTATCCCCACATTTGGGCCTTCATATTTGGAGGAGGTGGGGCCCCGGGAATGCCCAGTCGACCCTCAAAAGGAATTGGGTTTACACGACCGGTAACAGGCTTAGCTAGCCCGGCGAAAATTGGAAATTTCGCATAATACAGTTATAATGGGATAGCTTTCAGGGGGCTTGGCTAACATCCTGTATCCCACATTTGGGCCTTCATATTTGGAGGAGGTGGGGCCCCGGGAATGCCCAGGTCGACCCTCAAAAAGGAATTGGGTTTACACGACCGGTAACAGGCTTAGCTAGCCCGGCGAAAATTGGAAATTTCGCATAATACAGTTATAATGGGATAGCTTTCAGGGGGCTGGCTAACATCCTGTATCCCCACATTTTGGGCCTTCATATTTGGAGGAGGTGGGGCCCCGGGAATGCCCAGTCGACCCTCAAAAGGAATTGGGTTTACACGACCGGTAACAGGCTTAGCTAGCCCGGCGAAAATTGGAAATTTCGCATAATACAGTTATAATGGGATAGCTTTCAGGGGGCTGGCTAACCATCCTGTATCCCACATTTGGGCCTTCATATTTGGAGGAGGTGGGGCCCCGGGAATGCCCAGTCGACCCTCAAAAGGAATTGGGTTTACACGACCGGTAACAGGCTTAGCTAGCCCGGCGAAAATTGGAAATTTCGCATAATACAGTTATAATGGGATAGCTTTCGGGGGGGCTGGCTAACATCCTGTATCCCACATTTGGGCCTTCATATTTGGAGGAGGTGGGGCCCCGGGAATGCCCAGTCGACCCTCAAAAGGAATTGGGTTTACACGACCGGTAACAGGCTTAGCTAGCCCGGCGAAAATTGGAAATTTCGCATAATACAGTTATAATGGGATAGCTTTCAGGGGGCTGGCTAACATCCTGTATCCCACATTTGGGCCTTCATATTTGGAGGAGGTGGGGCCCCGGGAATGCCCAGTCGTACCCTCAAAAGGAATTGGGGTTTACACGACCGGTAACAGGCTTAGCTAGCCCGGCGAAAATTGGAAATTTCGCATAATACAGTTATAATGGGATAGCTTTCAGGGGGCTGGCTAACATCCTGTATCCCACATTTGGGCCTTCATATTTGGAGGAGGTGGGGCCCCGGGAATGCCCAGTCGACCCTCAAAAGGAATTGGGTTTACACGACCGGTAACAGGCTTAGCTAGCCCGGCGAAAATTGGAAATTTCGCATAATACAGTTATAATGGGATAGCTTTCAGGGGGCTGGCTAACATCCTGTATCCCACATTTGGGCCTTCATATTTGGAGGAGGTGGGGCCCCGGGAATGCCCAGTCGACCCTCAAAAGGAATTGGGTTTACACGACCGGTAACAGGCTTAGCTAGCCCGGCGAAAATTGGAAATTTTCGCATAATACAGTTATAATGGGATAGCTTTCAGGGGGCTGGCTAACATCCTGTATCCCACATTTGGGCCTTCATATTTGGAGGAGGTGGGGCCCCGGGAATGCCCAGTCGACCCTCAAAAGGAATTGGGTTTACACGACCGGTAACAGGCTTAGCTAGCCCGGCGAAAATTGGAAATTTTCGCATAATACAGTTATAATGGGATAGCTTTCAGGGGGCTGGCTAACATCCTGTATCCCACATTTGGGCCTTCATATTTGGAGGAGGTGGGGCCCCGGGAATGCCCAGTCGACCCTCAAAAGGAATTGGGTTTACACGACCGGTAACAGGCTTAGCTAGCCCGGCGAAAAATTGGAAATTTCGCATAATTACAGTTATAATGGGATAGCTTTCAGGGGGCTGGCTAACATCCTGTATCCCACATTTGGGCCTTCATATTTGGAGGAGGTGGGGCCCCGGGAATGCCCAGGTCGACCCTCAAAAGGAATTGGGTTTACACGACCGGTAACAGGCTTAGCTAGCCCGGCGAAAATTGGAAATTTCGCATAATACAGTTATAATGGGATAGCTTTCAGGGGGCTGGCTAACATCCTGTATCCCACATTTGGGCCTTCATATTTGGAGGAGGTGGGGCCCCGGGAATGCCCAGTCGACCCTCAAAAGGAATTGGGTTTACACGACCGGTAACAGGCTTAGCTAGCCCGGCGAAAATTGGAAATTTCGCATAATACAGTTATAATGGGATAGCTTTCAGGGGGCTGGCTAACATCCTGTATCCCACATTTGGGCCTTCATATTTGGAGGAGGTGGGGCCCCGGGAATGCCCTGTCTTTTGTTGGTGTAGCGATTAATTATGAATTATAAATATAAATTATATACACCTTATTTTACACGTCGCTTTGTTATCTAAATTTCTTTTATATTTATGTCTTATTATTTCTTCTGACTTTGCTGAAATACGAGATGCAGTTTTGTTTTAAATTTGTTTAAACTTGTTTTTCAAGTATGGGAAAGATCGATCACTTTCCCTTCGAGTGAGATTTCATGTTCTGTCTCCCCCCCCCCCCCCACCCCCCCGTTCCATTATAAAATCGAAAGTGAAAATTTAGGCCACAGTTTCGCATTTTCTATTTTCTATTCTCTGATAAAAAGGGCTGATTCTCACCCAAACGTAAATGATAAATATTATACCAATTTATGCCCTTCAAGTAACCACCAAAACCCCACATTTACCCTTTTTTGTAAAATTTGACAGGGTCTTTCGTGCGAAACTGTCCCATGCCACCTACCAAAATACCATATCAGTTTGTTGACATCAAAGTCAAGGTAGCCTTCAATATGTAAAAATAACCGCGTACGACAAAAAATTGACTAGTCTTGTTTCTTAACAGGTTAATCAACACTATGCTTCCAAATAGTTAATTATCAGCAATAACCCCCCCCCCCCACACACACACACACCTGAAATATGTCTTTTATTCGACCAATTGCTCAATGTTTTTCAACTTTTCCATGTAAAGGAGGCGATGTGTATATGACTTTGTTAATTGACATTATATTTACATTTGTATAGATACCAAAGAAAAAAGCAGTGTACCTAGAGTGGGCAACTATATGCGTAGATCTAGATGGAGAGGGTCGGACCCCTCCCCCGGCAAACCAAATTATATTTCACCACCTCCTTTTGGGTTAATTTTTCTTGATCTTGAAGGCACCCCCCCCTCTCTCTCTCTCTCTCTCTCTCTCTATCTCTCTCTCTCTTACTCTCTCTCTTTCTCTGTTTGAGTGTCTGTCTCTCTCTTTCTCTCTCTCCAACTCTCTCTCTCTCTCTCTCTCTCTCTCTGTTATACCAACATATAAACCATGAATACACAGGTGTAAAATGTCCACTTAGTTTACAGGACGATACCCGGATTTAGAAAATTTCTTTCGCGAGGGTTGGGGGGTCTAAAAGATAATTTGTTTGGCGGGGGGCCGGTTGGGTGACTCCCTCCATGGAGATCCCATTCTACGGTAACGTAGGTTTGTTCTTTGGTAACTATGATAGAAAAATTCACGCTACGCCAGAAGAAATACTTCCACTCTTTATCGACTTGCAAAATTGTAATAGATTTGGAAAACTGAACATATTCTGTCAATAAAATATGTCAGATATCGTATAAATATCAAAGAATAGTACAAGACTGTATGCATTTATTTGCATATAATAATTTATCGTTTAAAGGAAAACAGACAATCCAGGAAATGAGTGGATTGATTATTGCACCGACCCTCCTCCTCGTAATCTACATCATTGCCAGATCCGATAGTCTAACTGACTCTAAATTAGTCTTTAAAATCAATTAATTTATTTGTTCGAACATATAGCAAATTCGTGCATGAGAACTTAAAAATATTTTTTTCATTTGGTTCTTGGCTTTTTCACGCCGCTGTAAATACCAAAGCATTTCGTTTAAAGAACGAAATGTGGTGTGCCAATATCTATTTCATGATTTTAATTGATATTGCACTATTGGTTTAAATCAATTTCGTTCGATGTTATTTTTTCTACAACCACTACCATCACCTAGCTTGCGAATCCGAAGCGTTTGAGTCACCACTGGTGCGCTGTCCTAGCTATTATATATATTCCTAGTTTGCACATGTTCTAAATTGAATGTATCAGGGAAGTAGCATCTGTTAAACAGTTTTGAATGTGGGTGCCAGAAATACCCTATATCATGATAAGCAAATACCTTTATTTATGAATTATAACAAGTCTTCAAAATCTATCATAAAGATTTAATAATTCGATACAATTATTCTTTAAAGCTGTAAATTTCAATTCAAGTTATTTATTAATTATAAACAGCCCTCATAGGGGTAACAGGAAGATTTTACAATAAACATTCATAATGTACAATACACATATCCACAAGAGGGAGCTATTGTATGATTGAAAGGTTACAGACATAAAGCATTAGCATACATGTTTATTTATATATTAAAAACATGTATGTATAATTAAATATAAACACCAATATATAGATATGTCAAAATACATACACATTTTGAATAATATTACATTATGAGAAATTATTATCGAATATAGTTGATTAGTAAATAGTTAGTTTCAACTTGGAAAGAAATATATTAGTTACGGATTTATTATATCTTAAATAAAAACAGTTTCTCCCGATTCAGCGGTATTAAAGCACAACCAAAGCATTTAATTATTTGTAAAGATGTTAACAAACTTCATGGACGTATTTGCATTATTAATAATATTTTCATTCTTTCTCCGACTAATGAGGGATTTTATTTTATTCCTGGTTTCCGTGATTCTAATCGGATGCAAATCATAGACTCCATCTATATGGGATACCAGTTTATCGCGGATTAACTTCAGCCTGAGGCGGGACCCAATTTTATCTTTGTGGACGAAGACAAATGTAGATAAAGTTCCTTGTCCAAGGACACAACACACATTAAGTGGCCACACCGGGGTTTTTCATATTTTTATATTACTCTCACATAATATATGATACATCATATGGCATATGAATCGTTATGAAATAGCACACCATGTGAACTTTGTTATATGCATTGATAGATAACACAAGTCTACCAAAGACTCATATTGATTTAAATATTCGTTCAACCTTGTACAAGCGATTAAAGAGCATATTACATAACCTCTTGATATCGATTTTATACACTATAAAAATCAAAACGTACTACATACATGTACATACAAATATTATTACATGTAATACCTCAAATTATTCATCTCTGCTTACTTTCAATATTTAATTTAAAAAGGGTTAAGATAAATAGTGTGATAACTGTATAATATAAATGTCCTTATACATTCACAATAATAACTCCGTCTTAAATGTCAATTGATTTCACCAAGTACCACATTTGATATAAGAAAATATAAATATGTAAGTCACTCCCTAATATAGTATTCCGATTATAATCATTCACATGAAATTTATGACTGTTAGGTGTAATCCCAATTCCTTTTGAGGGTCAACTGGACAGCCAGCCCCTTCAATGATATTCCCATTTTAACTTTATTATACTAAATTACTATGTTCACAAGGCTAGCTATGCCTCTTCGAGGTCGTGTAAACCCAATTCCTTTTGACTGAACATTCCCAGGGCCCTAACCCCCCTCCAAAAATGAAGACCCATATATAGGGATACAGGGTGTTAGGCAGACCCTTGAAAAATATTCCACTATAACTGTATTATACGAATTTTCCGATTTTCGCCAGGCTAGGTACGCATGTTAATGGCCGTATAAACCCAATTCCATTTGAGGGTCGACTGGGCTTTCCCGAGGCCCCCTCCTCACTAAATATGAATGCCCAAACATGGGATACAGGGGGTTAGCCAGCCCTCGAAAGATATTTCACTATAACTGTACTATACGAAATTTCCTATTTTCAGCAGGCTGGCTAAGCCTGTTAATGGCCGTGTAAACCCAATTCCTTTTGAGGGTCGACTGGGCATTCCCAGGGTCCCATCCTCACCAAATATGAAGGCAGAAATATGGGATACAGGGGGTAAGCCAGCCCCTTGAATGATATCCCATTATAACTGTATTATACGAAATTTCCTATACTCGGCATGCTAGCTAAGCCTGTTAATGGCCATGTAAACCCAATTCCTATTGAGGATCGACTGGGCATTCCCGGGGTCCCATCCTCACCAAATATGAAGGCCCAAATATGGGATACAGGGGGTTAGTCAGCCCCTTGAAAGATATCCCATTATAACAGTACTATACGAAATTTCTTTTTTTGCCAGGCTAGCTAAGCCTGTTAATGGCCGTGTAAACCCAATTCCTTTTGAGGGTCTACTGGGCATTCACGGGGCTCCATACTCACCAAATATGAAGGTCCAAATATGGGATTCAGGGGGTTAGCCAGCCCCTTGAAAGACATCCAGTTATTAATGTATTATACGAAATTTCCTATTTTCGCCAGGCTAGGTAAGCCTGTTAATGGCCGTGTTAACCCAATTCCTTTTGAGGGTCGACTAGGCTTTCCCGAGGCCACATCCTCACCAAATATGAAGGCCCAAATATGGGAAACAGGGGGTTAGCCAGCCCCTCGAAAGATATCACATTATAACTGTATTATACGGAATTTCCTATTTTCTCCAGGATAGCTAAGCCTGTTAACGGTCGTGTAAACCCAATTCCTTTTGAGGGTCGACTGGGCATTCCCGGGGCCCCACCTCCTCTAAATATGAGGGCCCAAATATGGGATACAGGGTGTTAGCCAGCCCCTTGAAAGATATCCCATTATAACTGTATTATACGAAATTTCCAATTTTCGCCAGGCTGGCTAACCTGTTAACGGTCGTGTAAACCCAATTCCTTTTGAGGGTCGACTGGGCATTCCCGGGGCCCCACCTCCTCCAAATATGAAGGCCCAAATATGGGATACAGGGTGTTAGCCAGCCCCTTGAAAGATATCCCATTATAACTGTATTATACGAAATTTCCAATTTTCGCCAGGCTGGCTAAGCCTGTTACCGGTCGTGTAAACCCAATTCCTTTTGAGGGTCGACTGGGCATTCCCGGGGCCCCACCTCCTCCAAATATGAAGGCCCAAATATGGGATACAGGGTGTTAGCCAGCCCCTTGAAAGATATCCCATTATAACTGTATTATTCGAAATTTCCAATTTTCGCCAGGCTGGCTAACCTGTTAACGGTCGTGTAAACCCAATTCCTTTTGAGGGTCGACTGGGCATTCCCGGGGCCCCACCTCCTCCAAATATGAAGGCCCAAATATGGGATACAGGGTGTTAGCCAGCCCCTTAAAAGATATCCCATTATAACTGTATTATACGAAATTTCCTATTTTCGCCAGGCTAGGTAAGCCTGTTAATGGCCGTGTTAACCCAATTCCTTTTGAGGGTCGACTAGGCTTTCCCGAGGCCACATCCTCACCAAATATGAAGGCAGAAAATTGGGATACAGGGGGTAAGCCAGCCCCTTGAATGATATCCCATTATAACTGTATTATACGAAATTTCCTATACTCGGCATGCTAGCTAAGCCTGTTAATGGCCATGTAAACCCAATTCCTATTGAGGATCGACTGGGCATTCCCGGTGCCCCTTTCTTACCAAATATGAAGGCCCAAATATGGGATACAAGGGGTAAGCCAGCCCCTCGAAATATATCCAATTATAACTGTATTATACGAAATTTCCTATTTTCGGCAGGCTAGCTAAGCCTGTTAATGGCCGTGTAAACATAATTCCTTTTAAGGTTCGACTGGGCATTCCCGGGGCCCCATTCTCACCAAATATGAA
The DNA here is from genome assembly GCA_020458035.1 of Magallana ariakensis. NCBI lineage: Eukaryota > Metazoa > Mollusca > Bivalvia > Ostreida > Ostreidae > Magallana > Magallana ariakensis. The sequence goes on from CM035817.1 coordinate 29,601,100, forward strand.
GGCCCAAATATGGGATACAGGGGGTTAGTCAGCCCCTTGAAAGATATCCCATTATAACAGTACTATACGAAATTTCTTTTTTTGCCAGGCTAGCTAAGCCTGTTAATGGCCGTGTAAACCCAATTCCTTTTGAGGGTCTACTGGGCATTCACGGGGCTCCATACTCACCAAATATGAAGGTCCAAATATGGGATTCAGGGGGTTAGCCAGCCCCTTGAAAGACATCCAGTTATTAATGTATTATACGAAATTTCCAATTTTCGCCAGGCTAGCTAAGCCTGTTACCGGTCGTGTCAACCCAATTCTTTTTTAGGGTAGACTGGGCTTTCCCGAGGCCCCATCTTCACTAAATATGAAGGCCCAAATATGCGATACAGGGGGTTAGCCAGCCCTCGAAAGATATCCCACTATAACTGTACTTTACGAAATTTCCTATTTTCGCCAGGCTAGGTAAGCCTGTTAATGGCCGTGTTAACCCAATTCCTTTTGAGGGTCGACTAGGCTTTCCCGAGGCCACATCCTCACCAAATATAAAGGCCCAAATATGGGAAACAGGGGGTTAGCCAGCCCCTCGAAAGATATCACATTATAACTGTATTATACGGAATTTCCTATTTTCTCCAGGATAGCTAAGCCTGTTAACGGTCGTGTAAACCCAATTCCTTTTGAGGGTCGACTGGGCATTCCCGGGGCCCCACCTCCTCTAAATATGAGGGCCCAAATATGGGATACAGGGTGTTAGCCAGCCCCTTGAAAGATATCCCATTATAACTGTATTATACGGAATTTCCTATTTTCTCCAGGATAGCTAAGCCTGTTAACGGTCGTGTAAACCCAATTCCTTTTGAGGGTCGACTGGGCATTCCCGGGGTCCCATCCTCACCAAATATGAAGGCCCAAATATGGGATACAGGGGGTTAGTCAGCCCCTTGAAAGATATCCCATTATAACAGTACTATACGAAATTTCTTTTTTTGCCAGGCTAGCTAAGCCTGTTAATGGCCGTGTAAACCCAATTCCTTTTGAGGGTCTACTGGGCATTCACGGGGCTCCATACTCACCAAATATGAAGGTCCAAATATGGGATTCAGGGGGTTAGCCAGCCCCTTGAAAGACATCCAGTTATTAATGTATTATACGAAATTTCCTATTTTCGCCAGGCTAGGTAAGCCTGTTAATGGCCGTGTTAACCCAATTCCTTTTGAGGGTCGACTAGGCTTTCCCGAGGCCACATCCTCACCAAATATGAAGGCCCAAATATGGGAAACAGGGGGTTAGCCAGCCCCTCGAAAGATATCACATTATAACTGTATTATACGGAATTTCCTATTTTCTCCAGGATAGCTAAGCCTGTTAACGGTCGTGTAAACCCAATTCCTTTTGAGGGTCGACTGGGCATTCCCGGGGCCCCACCTCCTCTAAATATGAGGGCCCAAATATGGGATACAGGGTGTTAGCCAGCCCCTTGAAAGATATCCCATTATAACTGTATTATACGAAATTTCCAATTTTCGCCAGGCTGGCTAACCTGTTAACGGTCGTGTAAACCCAATTCCTTTTGAGGGTCGACTGGGCATTCCCGGGGCCCCACCTCCTCCAAATATGAAGGCCCAAATATGGGATACAGGGTGTTAGCCAGCCCCTTAAAAGATATCCCATTATAACTGTATTATACGAAATTTCCAATTTTCGCCAGGCTGGCTAAGCCTGTTACCGGTCGTGTAAACCCAATTCCTTTTGAGGGTCGACTGGGCATTCCCGGGGCCCCACCTCCTCCAAATATGAAGGCCCAAATATGGGATACAGGGTGTTAGCCAGCCCCTTGAAAGATATCCCATTATAACTGTATTATTCGAAATTTCCAATTTTCGCCAGGCTGGCTAACCTGTTAACGGTCGTGTAAACCCAATTCCTTTTGAGGGTCGACTGGGCATTCCCGGGGCCCCACCTCCTCCAAATATGAAGGCCCAAATATGGGATACAGGGTGTTAGCCAGCCCCTTAAAAGATATCCCATTATAACTGTATTATACGAAATTTCCTATTTTCGCCAGGCTAGGTAAGCCTGTTAATGGCCGTGTTAACCCAATTCCTTTTGAGGGTCGACTAGGCTTTCCCGAGGCCACATCCTCACCAAATATGAAGGCAGAAAATTGGGATACAGGGGGTAAGCCAGCCCCTTGAATGATATCCCATTATAACTGTATTATACGAAATTTCCTATACTCGGCATGCTAGCTAAGCCTGTTAATGGCCATGTAAACCCAATTCCTATTGAGGATCGACTGGGCATTCCCGGTGCCCCTTTCTTACCAAATATGAAGGCCCAAATATGGGATACAAGGGGTAAGCCAGCCCCTCGAAATATATCCAATTATAACTGTATTATACGAAATTTCCTATTTTCGGCAGGCTAGCTAAGCCTGTTAATGGCCGTGTAAACATAATTCCTTTTAAGGTTCGACTGGGCATTCCCGGGGCCCCATTCTCACCAAATATGAAGGCCCAAATATGGGATACAGGGGGTTAGTCAGCCCCTTGAAAGATATCCCATTATAACAGTACTATACGAAATTTCTTTTTTTGCCAGGCTAGCTAAGCCTGTTAATGGCCGTGTAAACCCAATTCCTTTTGAGGGTCTACTGGGCATTCACGGGGCTCCATACTCACCAAATATGAAGGTCCAAATATGGGATTCAGGGGGTTAGCCAGCCCCTTGAAAGACATCCAGTTATTAATGTATTATACGAAATTTCCAATTTTCGCCAGGCTAGCTAAGCCTGTTACCGGTCGTGTCAACCCAATTCTTTTTTAGGGTAGACTGGGCTTTCCCGAGGCCCCATCTTCACTAAATATGAAGGCCCAAATATGCGATACAGGGGGTTAGCCAGCCCTCGAAAGATATCCCACTATAACTGTACTTTACGAAATTTCCTATTTTCGCCAGGCTAGGTAAGCCTGTTAATGGCCGTGTTAACCCAATTCCTTTTGAGGGTCGACTAGGCTTTCCCGAGGCCACATCCTCACCAAATATGAAGGCCCAAATATGGGAAACAGGGGGTTAGCCAGCCCCTCGAAAGATATCACATTATAACTGTATTATACGGAATTTCCTATTTTCTCCAGGATAGCTAAGCCTGTTAACGGTCGTGTAAACCCAATTCCTTTTGAGGGTCGACTGGGCATTCCCGGGGCCCCACCTCCTCTAAATATGAGGGCCCAAATATGGGATACAGGGTGTTAGCCAGCCCCTTGAAAGATATCCCATTATAACTGTATTATACGGAATTTCCTATTTTCTCCAGGATAGCTAAGCCTGTTAACGGTCGTGTAAACCCAATTCCTTTTGAGGGTCGACTGGGCATTCCCGGGGCCCCACCTCCTCTAAATATGAGGGCCCAAATATGGGATACAGGGTGTTAGCCAGCCCCTTGAAAGATATCCCATTATAACTGTATTATACGAAATTTCCAATTTTCGCCAGGCTGGCTAAGCCTGTTAACGGTCGTGTAAACCCAATTCCTTTCGAGGGTCGACTGGGCATTCCCGGGGCCCCACCTCCTCCAAATATGAAGGCCCAAATATGGGATACAGGGTGTTAGCCAGCCCCTTGAAAGATATCCCATTATAACTGTATTGTACGAAATTTCCAATTTTCGCCAGGCTGGCTAAGCCTGTTAACGGTCGTGTAAACCCAATTCCTTTTGAGGGTCGACTGGGCATTCCCGGGGCCCCACCTCCTCCAAATATGAGGGCCCAAATATGGGATACAGGGTGTTAGCCAGCCCCTTGAAAGATATCCCATTATAACTGTATTATACGAAATTTCCAATTTTCGCCAGGCTGGCTAAGCCTGTTAACGGTCGTGTAAACCCAATTCCTTTTGAGGGTCGACTGGGCATTCCCGGGGCCCCACCTCCTCCAAATATGAAGGCCCAAATATGGGATACAGGGTGTTAGCCAGCCCCTTGAAAGATATCCCATTATAACTGTATTATACGAAATTTCCAATTTTCGCCAGGCTGGCTAAGCCTGTTAACGGTCGTGTAAACCCAATTCCTTTTGAGGGTCGACTGGGCATTCCCGGGGCCCCACCTCCTCCAAATATAAAGGCCCATATATGGGATACAGGGTGTTAGCCAGCCCCTTGAAAGATATCCCATTATAACTGTATTATACGAAATTTCCAATTTTCGCCAGGCTAGCTAAGCCTGTTAACGGTCGTGTAAACCCAATTCCTTTTGAGGGTCGACTGGGCATTCCCGGGGCCCCACCTCCTCCAAATATGAAGGCCCAAATATGGGATACAGGGTGTTAGCCAGCCCCTTGAAAGATATCCCATTATAACTGTATTGTACGAAATTTCCAATTTTCGCCAGGCTGGCTAAGCCTGTTAACGGTCGTGTAAACCCAATTCCTTTTGAGGGTCGACTGGGCATTCCCAGGGCCCCACCTCCTCCAAATATGAAGGCCCAAATATGGGATACAGGGTGTTAGCCAGCCCCTTAAAAGATATCCCATTATAACTGTATTATACGAAATTTCCAATTTTCGCCAGGCTGGCTAAGCCTGTTAACGGTCGTGTAAACCCAATTCCTTTTGAGGGTCGACTGGGCATTCCCGGGGCCCCACCACCTCCAAATATGAGGGCCCAAATATGGGATACAGGGTGTTAGCCAGTCCCTTGAAAGATATCCCATTATAACTGTATTATACGAAATTTCCAATTTTCGCCAGGCTAGCTAAGCCTGTTAACGGTCGTGTAAACCCAATTCCTTTTGAGGGTCGACTGGGCATTCCCGGGGCCCCACCTCCTCCAAATATGAAGGCCCAAATGTGGGATACAGGGTGTTAGCCAGCCCCTTGAAAGATATCCCACTATAACTGTATTATACGAAATTTCCAATTTTCGCCAGGCTAGCTAAGCCTGTTAACGGTCGTGTAAACCCAATTCCTTTTGAGGGTCGACTGGGCATTCCCGGGGCCCCACCTCCTCCAAATATGAAGGCCCAAATATGGGATACAGGGTGTTAGCCAGCCCCTTAAAAGATATCCCATTATAACTGTATTATACGGAATTTCCAATATTCGCCAGGCTAGCTAAGCCTGTTAACAGTCGTGTAAACCCAATTCCTTTTGAGGGTCGACTGGGCATTCCCGGGGCCCCACCTCCTCCAAATATGAAGGCCCAAATATGGGATACAGGGTGTAAGCCAGCCCCTTGAAAGATATCCCATTGCAACAGTATGATGAATTTCTTACCTTTTCGCCAGGCTAGCTAATTATGTCAATGTTCAGGTCTGGTCAGCAAGATATGATTTTTAATATATAACTGTTTCTTAACATTGAAAAAGGAAAGTTTATGTGGAATTCTGAATTTACGTTTATTAGCATGTTTACGGTAATTTGAATAGCGAACCGACCAGAGAATTCTATTCGCTATTCGAATAGTGAATAGCGAAAAGCGAATAGAACTCCAACTTCTGAATGCCAATAAATCTATCCAATCAGGGACGTATATACTTAGTATACGTCCCTGATCCAATACAGCAACCAAAATACCTAGTGAATGGGATTTCGTTGAGAGTTGTTCAGACAAGGAAATAATGTTAAAGTATCATTAGGGTCTTCCGTCTCAGCGGAAGACCCTTCTATTATTCTATTGTTTCTTTTTCAGGTTTATTATTAGGGTCTTCCGTCTCAGCGGAAGACCCTTCTATTATTCTATTGTTTCTTTTTCAGGTTTATTATTTTTTTTCTTTTTTTTTTCTTTACAATTTTTGTGCAGAAGATTTCTCGGAGATGGGTCGTCCGATTTAAGTCAAATTTTCAGCATCGATCTATTATTATTTGAAGTTTGTACCCCATTTTCGATTTTGCAAAAATCACTTCCGGTTCGGACTTATCCGCCATTTTGTCTTTTTTTCTTGACTTCTTGTCCACGCAACTCCTCAGAAACGAGTGAAGATAGAAAGCTAAAATTTTCAGGAATGATAGAGGACATGCTAGTCTAGTCGCTCCTGAAAAAGATTTTTTCTGGAAATTCCAAGTACGGAAGCTAGCTGGGATCAAAATATAGGTCAAAAATTTGCAACGATTTTTCCTTAATCAACGCATCTCCTTAAAAACGATAAAAGATATAATACTGAACATTGGAGAAATGATAAATTCTGCGTCTGTTGACATCTTTCCCGAATTGATTGGATGAAATTTAATTTTTTTAAAAATTTTAAACTCGTTTAAATCGTGTTAAAATGACCTCATCCTAATTTTGAAACATGATATCAAACTTGCGCTTGCAATTTTGCGTCTGATGACATCTTTTCCGAATTGATTGGATGAAATTTAAATTTTTCAAAAATTTTAAACTCATTTAAATCGTGTTAAAATGACCTCAGACTAATTTTAAAACATGATATCTAAGTTGCGCTTGCAATTCTGCGTAAGATGACATCTTTTTCGAATTGATTGGATGAAATTTAAATTTTCTAAAAATTTTAAACTCATTTAAATTGTGTTAAAATGACCTCAGACTAATTTTAAAACATGATATCTAAGTTGCGCTTGCAATTCTGCGTCTGATGGCATCTTTTTCGAATTAATTGGATAAAATTAAAATTTTTCAAAAATTTTAAACTCATTTAAATCGTGTTAAAATGACCTCAGACTAATTTTAAAACATGATATCTAAGTTGCGCTTGCAATTCTGCGTCTGATGACATCTTTTTCGAATTGATTGGATGAAATTTAAATTTTTCAAAAATTTTAAACTCATTTAAATCGTGTTAAAATGACCTCAGACTAATTTTAAAACATGATATCTAAGTTGTGATTGCAATTCTGCGTCTGATGACATCTTTCGCGAATTGATTGGATGAAATTTAAATTTTTCAAAAATTTTAAACTGATTTAAATCGTGTTAAAATGACCTTAGACTAATTTTAAAACATAATATCTAAGTTGCGCTTGCAATTCTGCGTAAGATGACATCTTTTTCGAATTGATTGGATGAAATTTAATTTTTTTAAAAATGTTAAACTCGTTTAAATCGTGTTAAAATGACCTAATACTAATTTTAAAACATAATATCTAAGTTGCACTTGCAATTCTGCGTCTGATGACATCTTTCTCGAATTGATTGGATGAAATTTAAATTATTCAAAAATTTTAAACTCATTTAAATCGTTGTAAAATGACTCCATACTAATTTTAAAACCTGATATTTAAGTTGCGCTTCAAATTCTGCGTCTGATGACATCTTTCTCGAATTGCTTGGATGAAATTTAAATTTTTCAAAAATTTTAAACTCATTTAAATCGTGGTAAAATGATCTCATACTAATTTTGAAACATAATATATCAGTTGCGCTTGCAATTCTACGTCTCATGACATCTTTCTCGAATTGATTGGATAAAATTTAAATTTTTCAAAAATTTTAAATTCATTTAAATCGTGTTAACAGACCTCAGACTAATTTTAAAACATGACTTTTGTACTGCTCTTGCATTTCTGCGTCTATAGACATCTTTTTTTCAAAATCATTGGATGAATTGTAGGATTTTTGAAATTTTAAAACTCATTTAAATCGAGATAACGTGACACCAGACATATCTAAATCTCAGCTAAAATCTCATATCATCGCTTCTTATGAGAAATCGAACGGAAGACCCACTCGTTGCTCGCAACGAGATCGCATCTAGTTTTTTTTCTTTTTTTTTTCTTTACAATTTTTGTGCAGAAGATTTCTCGGAGATGGGTCGTCCGATTTTCGTCAAATTTTCAGCATCGATCTATCATCATTTGAAGTTTATACCCCATTTTTGATCTTGCAAAAATCACTTCCGGTTCGGACTTATCCGCCATTTTGTCTTTTTTTCTTGACTTCTTGTCCACGCAACTCCACAGAAACGAGTGAAGATAGAAAACTGAAACTTTCAGGAATGATAGAGGACATGCTAGCCTAGTCGCTCCTGGAAAAATTATTTTCCGGAAATTCCGAGTAAAGAAGCTAACTGGGATAAAAATATAGGTCAAAAATTTCCAACAAATTTTCCTTACTTAACGCATCTCCTTAAAAAACGATAAAGGTATAATGCTGAATATTTGAGGAATGATAAATTCTGCGTCTGTTGATACCTTTCTCGAATTGATTGGATGAAATTTAAATTTTTAAATTTTTTTAAACGCATTTAAATCGTGTTAAAATGACAGCATACTAACTTGAAAACATGACATCTAAGTTGCACTTGCAATTCTGCGTCTGTTGACATCTTTCTCGAATTGATTGGATGAAATTTAAATTTTTTAAAAATTTTAAATCTATTCAAATCGTGTTAAAATGACCCCAGACTAATTTTAAAACATGATATCTAAGTTGCGCTTGCTATTCTGCGTCTGATGACATCTTTCCCGAATTGATTGTTTAAGATTTAATTTTTTCAAAAATCTTAAACTCATTTAAATCGTGTTAAAATGACCCCAGACTAATTTTAAAACAAGATATCTAAGTTGCGCTTGCAATTCTGCGTTTGATGACATCTTTCTCGAATTGATTGGATGAAATTTAAATTTGTTAAAAATTTTAAATCTATTTAAATCGTGTCAAAATAACCGCAGACTAATTTTAAAACATGATATCTAAGTTGCGCTTGCTATTCTGCGTCTTATGACATCTTTCCCGAATTGATTGGATAAAATTTAAAATTTTTCAAAAATTTTAAACTCATTTAAATCGTCTTAAATTGACCTCGGACAAATTTTAAAACAAAGATATCTAAGTTGCGCTTGCAATTCTGCGTCTGATGACATTTTTCCTGAATTGATTGGATGAAATTTAAATTTTTCAAAAATTTTAAATCTATTCAAATCGTGTTAAAATGATCTCATACTAATCTAAAACATAATATCTAAGTTGCGCTTGCAATTCTGCGTCTGATGACATCTTTTTCGAATTGATTGGATGAGATTTAAATTTTTCAAAAATTTTAAACTCATTTAAATCGTGTTAAAATGACCCCAGACTAATTTTAAAACATGATATCTAAGTTGCGCTTGCAATTTTGCGTTTGACGACATCTTTCTCGAATTGATTGGATGAAATTTAAATTTTTAAAAAATTTAAATCTATTCAAATCGTGTTAAAATGACCCCAGACTAATTTTAAAACATGATATCAAAGTTGCGCTTGCTATTCTGCGTCTGATGAAATCTTTCCCGAATTGATTGGATGAAATTTAATTTTTTTCAAAAATCTTAAACTCATTTAAATCGTGTTAAAATGACCTCAAACTAATTTTAAAACATGATATCTAAGTTGCGCTTGCAATTCTGCGTTTGACGACATCTTTCTCGAATTGATTGGATGAAATTGTAATTTGTTAAAAATTTTAAATCTATTCAAATCGTGTTAAAATGATATCATACTAACTTTAAAACATAATATCTAAGTTGCGCTAGCAATTCTGCGTTTGATGACATCTTTTTCGAATTGATTGGATGAAATTAAAATTTTTCAAAAATTTTAAACTCATTTAAATCGTGTTAAAATGACCCCAGACTAATTTTAAAACATGAATTTTGTAATGCTCTTGCATATCTGCGTTTGGTGACATCTTTTTCAAAATCATTAGATGAATTATAAAATTTTCGAAATTTTCAAAGTCTTTTAAATCAAGTTAACATGACACCAGACAGATTTAAACTTCAGTCAAAATTTCATCTCATCGCATCTTATGAAAAATCGGACGGAAGACCCACTCGTTGCTCGCAACGAGATCGCATCTAGTTTTTTTTCTTATTTGTAGATATGGCATTTGAGTGGTTGTTGATCTGAAGTCTCTTTTTTTAGAGAGGAAATAGCAAGTTGTTTGTATTTTAGAAATAAAAAACGTCATTAGGTGGATCGCTTGAATGGAATTTATCCTCACTCTTACACTGAAACATCATACGCATTTTCTTCAATTGCCTTAATCTGTCTCTGTCTAATCTGTCAATATGTACTTTTCATGTTTCCTCATTTGCAACATCAAATTAAGTTGGTAAGTGTAAATCCGTCACTATTTCGTTATTTCAAATAATTCTTAGAACACATATACATGTACAGTACTAGTAACATAAAAACTTCATTTCTTATTATAAGAAGATATCTATATACCCTCTATAACTGCTTCTTTCAATGCGATTGAGTCAAAATGTATAGAGTGCGTGCATGCTTTCATGCAACAATTCACTCTTTTTGATTTGATTTTCGAAAGAAAAAAAATACATTGAAAAAACTCCATAGTAGAAAAATACTCCATAGTAGTAAATGATATAATCATGGTTGAGCTAATTCTACAAAAATGAGTTACACTTAATTTAAAACACAAAAACAACCATGCTTTTAAATATAAACATTTTTTTTAAATATTCTGACAAAAGGCAAGCAAAAGTGTATTTTGATGCATGTTTTGTGAGCAATTATTATAAGACATAATTTTTGCACCACGGCTCTGCCTTTAATACAGGAACACAATGAAAGCTGTGGTAAACCTTATTACTCTGGATGCAATAGTCATTAGCAATTATAGTTTATAATACCGTAGAAAATTGAGATTACCTTCATTATGACATCGCCAGCATTTAGCCGAGTGGCATTTAATTATAGGAACACGTGACCTAAAGCAAAAAAAAAAAATTATAAAAGTAGACATGGGGAAAAGATATATGGACAAACCGACAATACCAATGTTTCGTGTTTCTTCATTGTTCGGCACTTGACTTTAAGTACTAGTAAATCATTTTTGGGGCATCAACAGAATATTCATGGGTTCATTTGCTGATAATAATTGCAATGTTTGTTGAAAATAATTAAAGCGGCACCTACATCAACAAAGGTCTTTATCATTAATTAGTACTATATATTTATGTAACTTACAGCTTGATTTTGAAGATAATGGGAATGATATACTGGCAGCTCTATTACAGGAGCACGCAGTTTTGTACATCTTGCATTGCTCGAGATTTCTAGTGTCTTTTAAGAATAGGGGAATGATGCATTGCATTTGCATTGACTAAAAAATACAGAAGTCTTTCGAAATTAAGATTCATTATAAAAAAAATAAATCTTAACTAATTTCTTTAAGTGACGAAAGTTTGTTAACCTTAAGCTGGATAAAAACGAAAGTTCTAAAACTTTCACCTTTGCGTATTCTTCTTTTCCCCCTCAGCTTTTGCCATTATGTTTGGGTCAGTGTACAAGAATGTTAAACATTGTCTTCTAGCTAGTAAAAATGTTATTTATTGCATAATTTGTCACACAATCCTGTTCAAGAGTTCTCTGACATTAAAAAATGTTGGGCCATTATTTTCGCTTAGTACATGTAGTATTTTAAAAGTTGTATAATTTTATACAGAACGCTTTGGCTTCTAAGAGAGATATCAAAAAATATACCCAAATATATGCTATAAATAACATAAACGACATCTTTATTTTCAAAAAGATATTCTTGGTCTTGTATATTTAATTTTGAATCAATAGACAATATTACACCAAAAGAGTATGTAAACTTTACTATAATTTTTTTTTGGAATAAACATACGTTTGGAAAAAGATAAATCATGCATGTACAATTTAGAATTTTTTTCTTGCCATCATGGTGTTAGTGATTGACAAGCAGTTCTAAAAAATTATTATTTTTTCCTCAAAACAAGAAATCTCAAGATATACAATGACAATTTGTGATTGATATTCTTTTTAATTTGAAAATTTATATATTTTTTGGCAACAGTGCAGCAGAAATGTTTTATTTTCTTTCCTGGATTTTGATTGATGACTCAATTATTTAATAAGGCGACAAATAAATTAACTGAGCAGTTGCCAAAAAGTAAAATTATAGCAGATACGGCAGTCACAAATAAATTAACTATTAAAGATAAGAAACATAGACACAAAAAAGTGATCAATCGTCATTTTAAACGATTACTTAGTATTGCAAATGGAAACCTTTTTGTTAAGTTAACAGCGATTAATATATTTTTTCATTAAAAACTTTAACACAAGTGATATTTCACGAAATAAAAAAATAAATAAAGGTAGAATAGTTAAAAAAGGAAATAATATGGACATAAAAAATCTAGCTAAATTGAAATTTAGACAGTAAATTCCCAAATGATAAATAATTCGTGTGAAAATCTCTAATGATGTAAAACATTGTTTTCAATGCAAAACACGTACTAGACTAAACAGTCAATCATAACTTACATATTTTGGCAGACAAAACAAATTTTGGCAGACAATTTACTTGGTTGATGCTGTCATTCTACACCGAAAAATATGGTTTTGTTCCATAAATCTACTTCATATGGGTAACCCTTCCGTGAAAAATGAATATGCACTTCTGCCCTTGCAGTTGTAATAAATATATAAACAAATGTCACTTGAATAATTCTTCTTCAGATTTAAATCTTACGATTATCTTTTTTTTACATACTGTGGTATAAATGAAAATATATAATTAACAAATTTATACATAAGATAACTATATTAATTTAATTCAAATTATAACTGTTTCCCATATTGATTGTTACGGTTGTAACGGTTGTAGTTAGGGGGTTAAGGTAAAATTAAGGAATTTATTATCGTACAGTATGTTACATAGACAGAAGAGTCAATATATCTTGCAGCTGACTCTATCATTTTATCCAGATTTTTATGAGAATTATCCAATAAGACATATCATACTGATGATGTTGTTCAAATGAATCCAATCATATTTTCTTTAACAGAGACATGGGAGAAATACTCACTGAATGTAAATATTTATGTATGGTATCTACTGAATGTGTTTCATTTATGAAGTACAAGAATAACTTTATAATGGAGATCATGGACCTCGCTTTAATGATTCGAGCATAAACTTGGAACGATGCGACAAAATGAAAAAGAATGCACGAATGCAAATTATATTTTACGAAACAAATACCAATTCGGGCAAAGACATGATCATTTCCCGCATATCAGTATTGAAAGATTTCAACAATGACCCTAAAAACCATTGCATAAAAAATACTCTCCTATCCGCTATGTTTTTTAAAGTTCTATTGAGTGTCGTATGCCTGTTATAATGCACTTTGAAAAATAACGCACTTTGATTTTTTTCCAAGGTGCGTTTCTTTTTGAACCAGGTCAACGCACTTAAAAAAAAAAAAAAATAACCACCACTTTTTCAAATCGTGTTGATATTGTTAACGTTGATGTTGACACACAGCTGTATACATAAAAATTGCGTTGCCACAAACGCCACACCTGCCTTCTGTTGTTCAGTTCATAATAAGATTGTGCTTTTTCATTGTATGCTATGGATATTTCATGTGAAGGTGATTCTTTATCATATTATAGCGTGGTTAATTTATATGGTGGTTGTGCTTGTTTATGCTGTGAATGGTAGTTTCATATGTTGGTGGGTGCTTTATTATGTTAAACTGTGGTTATTCTTATATGAAAAATGGTGCTCTTTTTGTGATGTAGTTATTCCAAGTGTTAGAGTGCTTATTATATCTTTTGTGGTTGTTACATGTAAAAAATATTATAATTGTTCGTGGTATGTCGTGGTTAAATCATGTAAAGGTGGTGTTTTTTTTAATGTTGAATGTGCTTTCTCGTGATATGAAGGTGGTCACTCGGAAGCCTTTCTATTCTTCTAAATCCCTGATTAAAATCTCTTTAAATATATGCCACTTTTAAATTAAAATATTAGACAAATAACAATTATTGTGTATATGGAGTCCACAGCGTTTATAATTATACAAATGATAAATAAATTACGTTTTGTACCGTTTTGACACATTCAACTGACAGTGTATAGATAGTTTGTATACATTATTTAAAATAGTGCATCCAGTTGTCTTGCAATTTTCCGAAATGCCTTTAAAAGTCTTTTGGCTTACATATCAAAGTCTCTATTAACTTACAATAGAGTTCCTGTCCATACCTGTTAAATGAGGACCGTACGTGTGTTCGGTTTAATGAATTTTTCGTCACCTGTCAGTATTAAAACACAATAACTTGTTGTGGTGTCATCTCATTCATTTTCATCCTTGTTCTTTTTTCTGAATGACAGGTATTTTCAGCTAGACTGTCTATAGTGATGTAAAATACATACGCAAAGAAAATCTGCCCTGCAAGAATCCACAAAAAAAAGAGAATGAAATTCAGATCGAGGAAACAAAATACATTATTTAAAAAGAGTTTTAAAATATATGTTTTGGTTGAGAGAAAAAACCTGAATGTCTTAAAAGTCATAGTTTACCCCCAAAAATTCTTCTTTCAACTTGTCCGTCATATAAATGTTTTCAATCATAGTCGTTGGTATCTCTATCATTCATATCCTTAACTATCGTAGCGTATATAATTGTTGTCACGTTATGTCTTTCCGGAAAAAAAGTTAATTACATAAATGGTAGTTATTTCGTTGAACACAAACTGTTAAATTAAAGAAATCGAGGACAAAGGATCAGTAAATCTAAAACGCTTATTCGAAAATTCATGATACAATAATTGTGTATTTATATGAATTAGGCGTGTCTATGTAAGAAAAGTAAATTATCTATCTTCATTAGAAAACATTTGTAGTAAAAATTATTGATTTTATCTTATTTTTATCATATATTTAATTCTCACCACGCACATTGCTGTAAAGAAAAAAAAAGGGTCAAAAAGAAAGACCAAGAGAACGTAATAAACAGAACATTCGTTGTTTTGTTGTTTAATTTCTTTTACGATAATTTTAAATATTTTTCCATGTGTGCTTACCAATCGTTTAAATTTTTTTTCCAAAAGTCATGTCCAATTTATGATATAAATTTCATATCCAACAACAAACATTTGTTTGGGTTATGTATTAGTAACACGATTGTGAGGAAATCTATTAAATGGTAACACCAAACATAACATAATTTTATCATAAGGTTAATAGCACGATACAATAATTACCTTGTTACAATGGCGTTCTTTATAGGTGCTTTTTGGTCTTTCTCATTAATCAACATTATCGTTAATTTGTCGTTAAACTGTTCTTTAAAAAAAGAGGTTAGATCATTTCACTCCGTTCCAGTTCAGTAATTTTGAAATTGTTTATTTTTTCATACTATGTTTTAGACCATAATTAATCACCTAATTATGTACGGTGCTTTCCGATTTTCCCAATTACGACAAATAGCACACGGCGGGTGTGACCGGTCAGCAGGGGATGCTCACTCCTCCATGGCAGCTGATCCTACCTCTATTTTCTGTAAGAGGTCCTTGTTCGCTCTGCTCCTGTTTTGTAACTTTCCTTTGGACTTTTGAATTTGAACACTGTTCGTTATCACCACATGTCATTTTTATTTCACCAGCAAATGTCGCAAAAAAGTGGTTCAGATAATCTTTTTTATTTTGCTATAAAGGTTTTCATTCCAGACATTTTTTATCAAACAAAAAAGTTAGGTTTATAACGTTTTATCATTGCAGTGATTTGTGATTTTTTTTTTATTATTTTTACATGTATATGCATGTAATACAATTTCGTGGCTTACAAAAGCACCAGGTTCATGTTTAACTTTGATAATAAACACTACAGCTGTCATTATCAATAAGAATAAAATAACATATATAGTAATATTCGATGAATTTTATGGGGGGGGGGTGTTGTGTTATAATGTATATTACACGCATATTATATCGCATTTTCGTAGATATCCAAAGTAAATTTATAATATATGTACTCTTTTAGACTTACTTTGTTTATGAAGGTTATATTGACCTTTATGTATCAAATAAATCATTTCTTACAGTGAGAGATTTAAGGAACTTTTTATCAAATTATTTATTCAGAAATATTAAGCATTTCATATTGGAAAATAATGATCAATATAGGAAAATTTTACGTCTCTTCTCTATAAAAGAAGGAAAACAACAAATAGTAATCACTTGATTAAAAGTCGCCTTTTTAAAGATTTCTGTAGTCATTAACTACTTTTCTTTTGTAAATGCATTATAATAGCACACCACATCACAGCCTATTCAATATTCAGGGTCATGAACCCTGGGGAGCATTCGTTGTTGTCCGCAAGAGAGACAACTCTTGAAAACGTGCAAAGACTATAGTCCGTTTCTTAATCTTATTAAATAAATAAATCAATATTAAATAGAGAAAAGTTTTGCAAGTATTTTTATTTTATGTAATACATATAACAATGAGTATAAGGCGTGAAAAATACATATTAAATTTAATTGCAAAATTATATCAAAACAAAACACAACAAAATGTATATGGCATTGTTGTCAACATTTATATAATCATTAAGAGAAAATGTTTAAAAAATAATAACCAAAAAAATACATATTAATCAAATATACTAAGCTGGTATATATACCTGGTGATATTAAAAGTTTGTTGCTTGTAGGTATAAATCCACTCAACTACATACAATTAATACACTAGCACTTTTATAGTCATTAAGAGAAAAATACATACAATTAATACACTCATGACTGTATTATGCAAATTGAAAAATAAAAAATACACATGTTGTATGAGATTTCTTTTTTTAAAATCAATTTTCTTATAATGACCTTGCATATATCATTTTGAAAAAAAAATCATAAAACTAATAGACATGCATTTCAACATAAAACATACGTAATCACAGATTACAAAGCTCACCGAGACCAGGCATCACTTTTATGAGGCATCCTTTATCATATTATATGAAAATCATAGTGAATGATTTTGGATATTCATGGATACTGTTTTGACACAATATCGTATATCTTATGTTAAAAAATTCTATGATAATCATATGTTCATTTCATACGGTATTATAAGATACAATGTTTATCAATACAATTATATAAAATATGATATTGCATCCTATGATAGTTGCAATATATATCATATAATACTGTAATAAATAATGAAGCAATATGATATTATAACATATGATATGACATTGTTTCATGCATGTTATAAAAATTTGTATTTGATCACATAATACAATATCATAATATATAATATACATAGGATACAATATAGTATTATATGATACAGTATCATATCACATACTACAACACAATATCGTAACATATGATATTATATTGTAATATATAGTATGATATTGTATTGTATGATATTGTATAATATTTGATACATAATATGATATTGTATCATATGTTACAATATAATTTGATATATTATATCATATCATATGATACAATATCATGTGATATAATTAATTATTATATTATACAATATCATAGAATACAATATTGTAAAATTATGATACAATATTATATTTTACAATATCATATATTATACAATTTAATGTGAAATAATAATATATATCATAATATCATATTAAATAATATCATATTATATGATACAATATTCTATATTATAAGATATCATATCATAAGATACATTATTATATATTGCAATATCATATGAATCAATATCATGAGATAAAATAGTATATAGCACAATATTATTATATACAATACTATACATAACAATATTATATCATAATATACAAAGAATTTGATACAATATCATATCGTATGATATAATTATTTACAATATAATATGATATAATATTATATTGTATCAAATAAAACAATAGTGTATCATATCATACAATACTATATCATAGGAATCATGTTATATCATTTAACAAACACATCTATCAAGCAGGTTTGAGTGAGGTAGGAAATCTTTTTAGCATCCTTGATGATGGAGCTCAGGCTCTGCATCTGAAACTACCTCTGCGATTCATTTATATTATTGTTAAATCAACTATGCAAGCTATTATCTATAAAACATGTTAACTGTTCTAAAAAAAAAACTAAACCTCATCCAACATCCGCAACCTATGACTCAGATTCAGCATTCAAGCCTGTCAGGTGTATCAGTATCATAAGACACACCATCCATGCAAGTTTGGTGAAGTTAGGACCAGTATTAACTAAGATATAATCATCAGAGGGCACCTGCTCCAAAAAATTTAACCAGCTTTAAAAACCTTAACCTCCACCAGCATCCGAAACAATTGGCTAACATTCAGCATTCAAGTCTGTCGGGTGCATCAGTATCATAAGACGCACCATCCATGCAAGTTTGGTGAAGTTAGGACCAGTAATAACAAAGATATATTTTTAGCATCCTTGATAATGAAGATCAGGCTCTGCATCACAATCTTCCTTACATGTATACCAAAACATCAGGAAACCCAAGCCAATCAAGTCTGCACACACATTAAAAATGTAATGCATCAAAATAGTTCAAACAGAATTCCCAGAAACCAACTGTCTTTGTTACCAACTGGTGTTACTTCAGAGACATTTAATTTTCCAATGAACAGAAAGATATCAAATGAGACTGATATATCTAACAAAGATCAAAGTCAGAAACACATATGTAACAAATGAATGTCTGTATGAGTTGCAACTGTATTATCAACATTCTATATACACCATAATAAGATTGAATCAATAATATAAACTAATCTGAAAAAACCTATTTCCATCATAAGAAATTCGTAGGATATCTGCAAATCCCATTCTCTCAGAAAGGGTAACCGACACTTTGTTAGGTTAATAATATTTTTGAACTCCTGGCATTCCTTTCGGAGGCTCCCACCACTCAAATAATCAGAATTGTAACATGATGCCCATATCTATGGAATCCGGATAGGGCCATGTAGTTCACTATCGCATCATCGCACCATCGACGTTTGAGTCGATAGTGCGATGGTGCGATAATGCGATGACGATGATGCGAAAGTGCGATAACGATGATGCGATGGTGCGATAGCGCGATGACGATGATGCGACGGCGCGACAATGCGATGACGATGTACGACGGTGCATGTACCAAAAAGTAAATGAAAGTGTCGAGGAAATTTTGTATGGCTAAAGGCATGATTGACACAAACACAAAGAACATGTAAAAATATTCTAAGACAAATAGAAAATAATTTTAAACGTATGTCAGTTAGTTACCAACATGTGTAGAAACTGACTATAATACACCTGCATGCACATTTTATACCAAAACATGTCTTTCAAGTCACATTTCACAACGACCATTACACGGGTGGTAAAATTTATGCATTGTAGGCTTTAAAAAAAGGTATATATCTAGTTTAACAATGTAATTAAGTATGTTCCTACCGACACATGACTACTCCCTAGCATGTTTTAGATTGTTGACAAAATCGAGGACTGGTGTTCAGAACAATATTTAACGAGATAAGGCTAATCACCCAAAACTTCGAATTCACATTAATAAACAATTGTTCTGCAACTTTAATAATTTAAAAAAATTGCCGATAAAAGAAACATAAACTTTAACTTACTTTTTCGATCTTACCTCCTCTCTCGATTTGCAAGTGTCTCGAACTGGTCTCGTTAAAATCCCGTGAGTGACGTAGTTTAGGCGTACTCGGGTTTTTTCAGTTTTTTGGTTAATATAAAAATCAGAAAGGTTCCGATTATGCAAATAAGGCTGTGAGGTGTGATAGGAGAGTAATGGATTACCAAAAAGCCCCCCCCCCCCCCCACACACACACACACACAAAGACGCTATGTGAAATCCCAGTTATACTCTGTCCCGAGTTTTTGCTTCCACCACTTTTTGCTTGATATTTCGATAATTATAAATACCTTTGTGCTCAAACTACGTTCATCCACTAATATGAAAAATGTCCAGATTATCTGTTTTGAAACGCCCCCTCTACCGCTTCAGGTTTCAATACACATCCCAAAATAGAAAGTCTACGGGAATTTTGCATTGCATCAGCCATTAATAAGCCCGGATGATAATGTTGAAAAATTACGCGAGGTGTCCCGAGAACTTCCGAATGGAGAAAAGATGTAAACATTTCCCATTATAAATCTCCGTAAGAAATTTGTTTTCGTTCCTGTAAACTTTTATGAGTGAAAAAGGATAATTTGTCAATGAAGATATCTTGGATTTTTTACATTTCATCGATTTCAACCGTACTTCTTTCACAGGTATGTGTATTTTTATTAAAAATCATCAAAAAGTGATGGAAGCAATAACTTGGGACAGACTATAACAATCCCGTGCCATACTCTTCACTTGAATGGGGAGGGGTCTAATACGAAAGCCCAGAAGGCTCATTCGAGATTCGAGATTCGAAATACGAGATTAGAATTTCGAATCTCGAATCTCGAAAGAGCCTTCTGAACTTTCGTAGTCTTACGATCTAAATTATGTTTATATTCAGAACTATGAATAGTTTTACAAGAAAGTACCGCCTTGATGGGCTGAGTTTCTGATGCATCGAATTTTTGTTATTCGAAGCGGCTTCTGTGCTGGAGCAATGGTTTTCAAGTTCGTGGTTTTTTTTTTCAAATTTTTAATAACGAGACTGCATAGCGGAGTAGTAAAGAACTTGTTTGAGCGTGTAGAGCAAATTAAGAAAAACATGTTATTATGCAATACGATATGTGAGTTTCTGCATTACTAATTAGAAATTGTGCCATTACTAATAGAGTTTGTTTTACATTATTTTTCTTCCATACAATTTGGATTGTCTTACACTAATCATTTATTTACATGTAAAAAATAAGTGACCTCTTCTATTTCTCAGTCTTTTATTGGAGATTAAACAGTTGTGTTTGTCAGGTATATATAAATATAATAAACTTATTGCGGCTTACATTTAGATTTGTTTAAAATTTGATATTGATTTATTTTTGTTTGTTGATTATTTGTGTTGTTAATTTTTTTCCCCCTTTGTTTTGTATAAAAAGTGTGATCTTTCAAAAGTTAACAGAAGTTTATGAATCCACCATCCCAATGTCACCGGACACACACGTTCTTTATGTGACTGAGTGATAATGCTGAGATCAGTATTAAGGAAATAAGATACAATCAACGTTTTGTTCTTTCTTTAATTTATTTTATTTTCATAAAGATAACGGTTTTTACACGAATGAGGTATAGCAAGACTCTAATTCTTTTGTAAGTGCAGATGGATGAAAATATAAGTTATTCTCGGCTAGGTAAGCAGCAACTTATTTTCGTTTTGTGAGCCATGCATGTTTCTGAAATATCCGATCCTCTTACTCTGACTTTTATAGTCCTTAAGCAGGAACATAGTTAAAACTGTGGTGGAACTTATTACCCTTGGTGCAATCGTTTATCTGAAAACATCATTAGTAAAGACTGCCGTAGATAATTGAGATAACCCTTATTATAATATCGCCCGCGTTTAGCCAAGTAGCAACTAAATATAGAACAAATGACTCTAAATTGGAAAATATATTATTAAAAACGACATGGAAAAAGATATATGGACAAACCGATTAAACCGATGTCTTTGTTCCCCTTGGTTGGTCACCACTTTTAAACTACTAGTAAATCATGTCCGAACTATCGACGGAAATATTCATGGGTTTATATGCAGGATATATATATATATATATATATATATATATATATATATATATATATATATATATATATATATATATATATATATATATGTCTTATGATTCAAGTAGAAACTACATTACAGAATGTCATTATCATTAATTAGAATCACTCATGTTACCTACAGCTAGTTATGATAAAAAAGGACGCTGAAAGAATATGGAATGATACGAGTATAATTACAATATTTACTACTAACTACCCTCTTGCTTTGTCGTTATTACATGTACATGTATATAGTATTCGAAATAAACAGGAACTCTAGTCAGAGAATGAATAGCTATGCGAATCAATAAAAAGTATCAAATTTTAAAAATTTTCATTTTAATATTGTTTACTGTTATGAAGGTTTGTTCACCTTGTTAATAAATAAGCTCCTTCATTTTTCGCATTATCAAAATGTATGGGTCAATGTGCAAGAGTGTTTTTAAATATATTCTTCTACCAAGTAAAACTGTTATTCATTGCATAACTTGTGTCATGAATTTTCTGAAAAATTCCTATGACAGTTAGATATGCAAGGAGCACCATTATTTCTTATATTACATTTATGAAATATTTCAGGTTTATTAAAATTTAGTTTGTTTTTTTTTTTAAGAAAAATTTCTTTATTTTTCGCATTATGTTTGGGTCAATGCCACACTGTTTTAAAATACATGTGTATTATTCTGGAAAGTAAACAAAAAAATTCATTGCATAACTTGTGTCATTATTTTTCTAAAGATTAAGATTATAGTCAATTTTCATTTTTTTATAAATAACATACATGAACAATACATTTTTATTCTTGAAAAATGGGGTTCTTTTATTCAAAATTTGTTGTGTCTTTTATGTCTTGACTAGAGATAACACTGATGGATATTGATTTCTATGTTATTTTTCAAAGATACTCGAATTATATTCTTAAATAGGAAATATTACGATACATGCAATGATAAATGCTTAGAATTTGGATCCCGATGAGATCAGACCTGTATATATCAGACAATATGTAATACACCAACAAATACAGCATTTTTCTTCTATCAACTCTGGAATAACATACCACCTGAAGACATACTAATACTGATGGGAGACATTAATCCCCATGTTCGGAGGAACAATACTTTGAGAGAAATCATATGGGGAGAGAAGGGGTTGTTAAATAAAATGGACAGCATTTTGTTCGGTTTTGTACTCACAATTACAAAGGGGGTCATTTTCCCCATATAAAGCATATCTTACAAAATACAATTTAGACATTACTTGATGGACTACAAATATGATAGGCTACAAATATAATACATGTGTAGACAATACTAGTGTGACAAGAAAAATAGACCTACCTTATTTAATATGATAGTGACAGAAACATACTGAAGAAAAATATAGATTCAGACCACAAGCTACTAGAACCTAGAATAAAAAAGTTGAAGAATCACAGCAAATTGTCAACGCAGAAAAGTGTCATGTTGTAAATTTTGAATTTACTGGGTGGGTGTAAATACAAAATTTACAACATGACAACTTGTAAATTTTGTATTTACACCCACCCAGTAAATTCAAAATTTACAACATGACAAAAGCTTAAAGACTTAACAAAAATCAAATAAATATCTTAATTATTTCAAATATTTGTTCAACAACTTGTTTCCAAGCCCATCATTGATGAGCGATCTTTGCTTTACCTTAACTTGTTGACGTCAAAAAAGTATCCAACAAAGTGACTTAACAACTAGCTCTCTGGAAAATATCAAGACACATTGACATTTCAGCAGACATAGTAAGAATTATCTTGAGGCTTTTCAATAACACGAAGTGCAAAAACATTTTCTACTCAGCACTGTTAATACCACTGCTGTTCGAAAAAGTTGGCTTATGTCTTCACTAAGTATCTAAGTATCTATTATAGGTAATAAACAGATTAAAATATAAAAACAACCATGACTTATTGGAACTACAATGTTCTTATTTCTTCATCAAAGGCATATCCAACAGAAAACATAGTCGCCTCAAACAGTTGCGAAATCAACAGGGTTTGAAAAGTTAACGTTTTGATATTGTCACATGTGGTTTGGCTTCGAATAGTAGAGAAAGAATATACACTGTACTGTCCATACTGAAATAATTCCATATCGAACAACAGTGCGTTTTTTCAAAATTACCAGAGATGATTTGTTACATATGCATATGATATGAATAAGGAGCAATGTTTGAAAACATCTAACGAAAGATTAAATGAACGACCTGAAAATTTCAACATGTTAATACATAACGAAATTTTCAAGGCAAACCACGTACCAAACTAAAAAGTATATGTACTTTTTTGTCTCAGAATTTTAATAATTCAGGGAACAAAAACTCTTTTGGCAGACAATTTACCAGATTACTGTTGTCATTCCACACCGAAAAAATAGTTTAGTTCCATAAATCTTACTTTTCAGGGGGCAAAAACTTCCGTGAAAAATGAATATGCACTTCTTTTTGTGCAACTGTAATTCATATATGCGTAGAAATATGAAACATTCTACGCAAGATTTAAACCTATATATATGGTTCTATGAACACCATATATTGATTTTGATTTTGGTCAATAAATAACGCAGTTTTCCATAGTTTTCCATTGCGTTCGCGTTATAAGTACTGTCACGTATCAATTTTTGCATGGACCACTTATACGAAGTTGCAGGCCGTCTTCTAGTAAATGTGGAATATGAGGGACATCATAAATAATGAATATAAACAGCTGGTTTTGGACAGTTGATGGAACATGCATGTTGTATTTATTTATTTTTTTGCACAATTGGAGTCCATTAAGTTCGGACCGGTAAAATTAAAGACGAGATATATTACACATTGCATAAATTTTGACAAATATAGGTTATCGCATATTTATTCTTTGTACGAATTATTCAAAACAATATTTCTCAACGTGCCTCAATTTTCCGAAATGCCTTTGAAAGTGGTTTGATTTACATAACAAAGTCTATTAAAACATATATGAAGTTCCTGGCTATGCTGGTTAGATCAAGATCATCCGCGCGTTTGGTTTTATTTTTCCGTCACCTGTCACTGTTTATGTACAAGAACGTGCTGTGGTGACATGTTATTCATTTTCATCAGTGTTTTTCTGAATGACAGAGTCGAAGTTACACTGTCTATAATGATGTAGGATATGCATAAAAAATATGCTCCTTGAGATTTCTTTCAAAACATTTATTTGAAATTAAGGAGGAACTAGATTTGTTATTCAAATTTTAAACAACAAACAAATTGCATATTTTGGTTTATTAAAGTAAAAATCATCTGAATTTTTTTTTATTGTTTTAACAGTCATATTTCATATAAAACCTCCTCCCTTCATGCTATTTGTTTAATCTCAATTATGATCCAAGCTATTCATCACAATAGTTGTCATAATTGTTGTCAAGTGACTTCTTGCTGGAAAAGGTGGGTTTATTGTATATCAGAGGTGCACAATTTGGGTTTGTTGTGTTAAAAAATAAAAATGATAGAAACATCGAAAACAGTGAACAAAATTTGGGAAATGAATTAAAAATTTTATCATTGCTCATATTTCTTCCAATTGCCGGAATTCCAAACGTAAAGCTTGATAAACAGTTAATAATCTCAGCACAAAGTGAAATGCATAGTTGTAAAAATGAATATATATAGGTAATCATATGACATATACTTACGTCATACTAACATGGGATCGTTGTTGCCTGGTAATGACGGTGTTATCAGCGATTACATCTAGGATAAGAAAATATTTTAGAGAAAAAAAAAACAGATATTTTCTTCGTAATAATTATTTTGTTTTTCTCCATTGGAATAAATACAGACTTGCTGAAAAAAGTTCATGGATCACAAAATGTGTGTATATTAATGGTGAGTGGTATTTGTGTAATAGATAAAACAAGAAAAAAAAGAGGTATCTTAGGTTTTAACGGTCACCTGATGAGTATCAATCTTCTATTTTGGTGTGCCATACATGTACGACATGCAAGGTATATTTCATCAAATATAAAATAAAAAACCATTTAATTATCTCCAACTGTGTTTTTTTTCCCAGGGTTATGAAATTTCTTAAAAATGATCATTTTTAGTTGTCTCTCATATACATGATTTTGATTGAAAGAGATTGCTATAACAAGATGAGTTTATTGAACATATTGTTTATTAAACACATTAATGTGACCAAGTGTGACCAATGGCTTCTTCAGTGAAACACTGACTGGTAATTTTTTTTTATTGAAGTGGTTGTTTTATTGTTAAAATAAATGAATGTACAACAAAAGTTAAAAAACAAAACCACACAACAATAAAAGCATAAGCACTTTGACAATATAAAAAGCTTCCTCGGTATCAGAAACAACTATTAAAACAACAAAATACAACCCCTTCAATAACAAATAACTATAGTCACAGAAGTACACTGTTCTTTTACATTGAAATGGTTGTTTTACACCGCACCTTTATGATTAAAGTTGTTTTTGTTATTGAAGGGGTTTTATCAAATTACTGCACGAATAAGTAAGGGTATTATAATATTACAGGGCAACAATGTTTCTTGTTCAGAATAATGCAAATCACATGATTTTTTATTTCATTTTTTTTTCAGAAAGAATACACAACACCTGCAAACAAAAAATCCAGTTATATCTTATAATATTTATACATAGTCCTCTCTATACTTGTATACAATTAAATGCTAATGTAATCATAATGGCATCTTTTCTTCATCAAAAGCCGTTTTCAAATGTCACGAAATTCGGAGTATATCTGTTCTTTACGTGGTTTGCATAAAAATCGGTTCCACTTTAATTCCCTACCAAGATTATACAATGCAATGCGCTTAAAGTATATGCCGGGAATTTGGTGCGATTTTTATTACGAATGAAATCATATTTCTTTCAATTGTCACTTGTGAACCATTTGTTTGGATATATAACATATACGAGGGTCAATCAAAAAATACGAAGACAATGTGGCTGTCTATCATATATTTTTCATTAAAGTCATAGCTAACAGATTAATTTATGCAACAATACTTATTTTATTGATGTACGAAGTTTCATTCCATTTGATGAAAAGGTATTTTTGTTACCCGATTTTTAAATCAATATGTTTTGTCACCACGGCGCAGGGTAACGTTGAAAACATGACGTCAAGATAAGGCAAGCACGGTTAATAGAAATATCCAATCTTTATATCACCCTAAGTCTTTTGTGCTTTTCACCATACAATTTAAATCGGCACTATATTACTTGACATTTAATTCGTTTACAATTGTTCGAAAATCATAAGCTAGTTCTTCGAAGTTTTCTTATATTTTACCGCATGTCTCTTCGTTTACAGTAAGAAAATTCCTGAATGTCAGATGACGTTGTTTACTGTTGATAAAAAATTATTCTATTCTCTTTCGTACTGTTTGATATTCAAAATACATATACTACAACCCCCACAAAATGTGTTAGAGTTGAAACACAAATGTGCAAATAACATTTGACTTACTTTTCCCACCATTGAGCATTTTCATAGTTTTTATCGGCTTTTCCCGAGTTAGATCCATATTGTTTATACTTTTCGTTGCGCCGTGACGTCCGGCGACGTCAATGTTTTTAGTCAACTTTAAAGAAGACTTTATGTCTTTAGTTACTGATATCTGTTCAACAAATCTATATATCCCGTCATTATTTGGTACATAGAATGTCATAGCAATTTTTAATTTTAGGTTTCAATATTAGTGGGTTTTACGCCCAATTTATGGAGATATTACTTTCAACATGATATGGTTTATTGTTGAGAGAGCACAAAGTTTGACGTTGCGCCGTGACCTTATTTTTGCAGGATTAGATTCTAAATAAACTTAGAAATAAAGGAATATACAATTTTTTTTATTTCAAATTGTTTGAAACAATTGCTAGATTCTATCTACCAAATTCTGTAATAATATGACGTTAAATAACATAGCTATGGCAAAAGTCTTCGTATTTTTTTATTGGCCCTCGTAAAATCCTATTTCTTAATGGTTACTCATTACCTTTTATTTGAGTATAAATTGAATTATTCGAGTCCTCGTTTCTATGATAAATAATTCAACTCTATTCCAAATAATGCTTGGTCTAATATACCACTAGAAATTGAACATGATAAGGCCAATATAGAGCAGAATGCATCTCACAGCAACACCAAAACACTGTAACAAATTTTATGTGCACATTCGAAAACCCTTTTGTTGAAGGAAGTTGATATTTCTACCTACTGGCAGTTTAGTACATAATCAGTATGAGAACTATACGTTACAAATATTGGATAATCAATGATACAATTTCAAACCGTTAGATCCAATTTAATCAATTGTTTTCAGTTTCTTTTCAATAAAACAAGTAGGGCTACCATCATTACATTCAAGCTCTAGAATACAATTTAGCGGCGACTGAGTAAACATTCTTAATTCATGCTTCAAATGATGCATATACTAGTCAGCACATACCTAAAAATGTTTGTCCTCTAAATTACTCAGGTTCGTTTTGTGGGGTTTTTTTTCTAAAAAGAACTGGAATTTATCACATAAAAACATGATATCTCTTGGTTGATTCAGGAAGTCTGTCCTGGTTATAAAACATGATTAGACTTCAAAACGTCTTTTACTTTTCATATCACAACCCCCCCCCCCCCCAAAAAAAACCCCAAAACAAAAGCAAAAATCAGCCACTGATCTATTTACAGTAGCATGCATATTTTTATTTTGTACATTTATAGTCATGCTCAGAACACAGTACAAAAGTCATAAAATATTTTATATTCTATATAATGATTACATGCAGTTTATATTATATGCTCCGTAGTTGTCTTTAAACTTCGAGGTTATAAAAATAAAACAATCAAATATTATGTAATTGTTCAAACATCATATATGCGGTTTCAAGTACTAGTACATTGTTAACAATGATTTTCTAAAATTTTATGAGTACATGTAATTCATATTTTGTTTCTTGTTACAGTTGTTCACCTTTAACACAGTATATCTATGCACCGGTAATTGTGTGGGCATACTTTCTGCAAAAAAGAGGAAGAAAAATATTCATAACTCGCCCAACATTGAATTCAATTGCTTGTAAAGCATTTCTCTTCGGTATAAAATTACAAAACCGAAGGATTCCGTTTACAATGCACCCTCCTTAATATACAAAATGTTTAGAATCGCATCAAATATTATGAATAATCAATTATGAAAATTTCTTAACAGCCTATAAATAACTTTAATAAGTTAATAAGTATGAAAAACAAGCAATCGAAAAACCACATAACACATGTTAATTACCCGAAGACAATGCATTTGGTTTAAATTTAACCACAATGATGTTTTATCCACTTATGTTTGAAGGTGTAATTAACTTGACCGCGCACTATATTTCGTAGTATTTGGAAAAATGCATTGTATTTTTTTGCTTTTAATATTTTAATGAGCAATTATTATGCCATTTTTCAAAAGAGTTGAAACTCTAACATTTTTAATGTTTTCATTTGAGAGAAATATTTTTTCTTTCTTTTTATATTATTGTTCAATTGCGTCTTCCAAAAACATGAGTGAAATGTCTAAGTTTATAAACGCATGATTCAAAACCGGTTTTTCTTTGTATGATGTGTATAATACAACACATCATAATAGGTACATGTATTGAACACATGCGCGGATCTAGAGGGGGGTTCAGGGGGTCCGGACCCCCCCCCCCCCCCCACACACCTGCAAAAGTCAAGTTTCTTTAAATACCTAAAATATGCCTCGGACCCCCCCCCCCCCACCTGACAAACTCAAATAACCGTCGGACCCCCCCCCCCCCCCCCCCCGGAAAAATTTTCTGGATCCGCGCATGGAACAACTTTAATGAGAAGTAGTGTGTTGTGAAGATTTTGTGAATTCATCTTTCTACTTCTAAATCTTAACCAAGATTTAAAAACATTTACTTTGTCCACAGCCGCATAGTCCTTTATTATAGAAAACATTTCCTTACTGTAGTAAACATACAGCTTATTATTCTTTATTTTATTTCATATAACGTGTTGTATTTACATTTGAGGTATCGAACAACAAAATCAAAACAAAATTTGCATGTTTCTTATCTGATAGTTTATTGAGATATTATCGTTACGCCCACTAGCATGCATAGTCTTATCTTATCGGCAAGTACTTAATTATAAGTACATGTATATGTACTCTTGAGTATACTGTCTTCGCCTGATAAAGAATTGTAACCCGATATGCATAGAGTAAAATGGAATAAATATTATGGTAAGAAGTCCCAACACGCGAATTAAGAGAAGTAACCCAAGATGGAGGCAATACCCACAAGAACAAGCAAATACAATATAATATTGACATTTCGGAGTTTTAAAGCAAGATAGGTATGTTCAATTTTATTTACATACTGTATTTAATGCCTGAATATATGTCGATTTAGAAAAACGAATTATCGACTTCTTGAAAGGAAAATGTGTAACTGATTGACACTCTCGGGCGATTATCCTTAATGACGTAGTGTTGCAATCTTTGTTCAATGATAGATGGATATATTAATATTTTCAAGCTCAACAAGCCCAAAACAAGAACCTTGCCCAGAATTTGTTCTGGACTCTAACAACAGCTTTTGGAAACTTTGACCACACCAATTTTATCTTCAGTCTATTTGCAGGTTTAACGATATCCCCTCTTTATTCTTCAGAGATATTGAAAAAAAGACCGTCCATATTATTCAGAGAATAAATCGATGAATGAAGAGTTCTGTACAATACGTACAAGCATGTTTTATTAATTTATTAGTCACATATAACAAGGTCATATACTGGGTATATGATATTGTACTCTTTGCATTTTGCGCTGATGAAATACAGAAAATTTTGAGTTTATATACACTGTAATACATTATATGAATCTTTTTTCTTTACTTTGTGTGTATATAATATATATCACTCCACTTGTTGCACGGGGTAGGGCGTAGAGGGTGGGGGGAGGGTTTGTCCAAAAGTATCCTGTACGAATCAACGCCACTAAATGTAAGTACTAGCATTACTAGCTGAGCATTGATCCAGCAGGTATTTAAGTTATTTATGGGTGCATTCTATCGATCGACTCGATCCCGACTTCAACAGGTGGACACCATAGTGGAGATGAAGTCCTTATAGATTAAATCTCGATACATAGAAAGGAAGAAACCTGTATATTTAAAGCCATGTCTGACACGGTTGGCTGGTAGATTATGTTTTGAACCATGAAATCTCCACGAGGTAAACACAAAACACCATAATTACAGGGTGTAACGTAAAAGACATGGAAACATAATTTAATGGCGTTTACTTGAAACTTAATTTTGGCATACTGTCGCACAGGGAGCGGAATATGACGTTGACTTCTGTAACACTACCCACCTCATTGTGGAATTAACTAATCTGTATGTGTAAATTGTGTTGAAGTGTGTAATCACAGGGACCGATTGGACGCCCCTACCCACCAGTGTGATTAAGATGGAAGCGGAACTGACTGTCAATAACAGACCGAGGGTGGGATTTCTGTTTGCACTCGTGTGTACCACATTCAGCCTGTCCATGTTCATCATGTCCATGAACACATTCATGTACGAAGGTAATACTGATAACGTTGGTCTAGATTCTTAGGGTAAACGGTGGGCGGGGTCAAAAGTATACAGGTGCAACCGTTAATCTGTTGATTGAGGATCATTCTCAATTTAACCATTTAACACTGTTTAATGTTTGCTAGCATTATAAGAGATGTCTAGCACAGACCAAGAATTTTTACGGGGTCGATCCAAGGGATAATTTTGTTTGCAAGAGGGGTCCGAAGCTTATTTATGTAAATTTGAGAAGTGTGAAATTTCCGAGTGGGTTGGGGTGGGGGGTGGGGGTTCACGACCCCCTGATCCCCATCTATATGTATAAACGCGCATGAAAGTGATCCTTTGCACGGATTTGGTCTCGTATATTATAGAGAAGCTGTGGCAAGTGATTATTATTATCTACATTCATTATATATATAACTTAAGGAAGCATGTTGTACAGAGGCGTGTAATAATTATCTAAGTACTTTAATATACTTGTCCTTTTATGCGGTACAAGTGAACTATATTAACATTATCTTTCCCCATTTTTCTTTCAAGGAGATGTTTCGTTTGATGGAGACGAAGTTCTGGACTACGAGGAGTTTAGAGGACTCGGGGGTCCCATCGAGCTGGATCATCATAAACACAGCGGTTAGTTCCTCTTCTTAACCATTGATCAATGAGGCATATAAATGTGCGCCTATTAACATTGATTTCCCAGCTCTACACGCCTCCTGTGTACATTTCTGTATTTTTAGTTCAAAATTATTTATATCACGATTTACAAGTCCGTATGCGAACAACATACTATTAACCGTTTTGTTTATAAAACTAGTTGTCATAAAACGGTAAACACAAATTTGATTTCTTCATACCACACTTAAATCTGTTTGCACGATCGACGTCAGTCTTAACTCTAAACCATGTCTTAAGTTTCTTTCAAAGTACTTCTTATCATTGCATACTTAATATATATAACCCCACCCTCCGAAAGAAAAACGATTGAGAAAAAAGAAAAACGTGTGCAAAAATTATAATGACATGTACATGTAATTGAAAGCAGAAACGATCTTAACTTTCTAAACATACAATATCCTGGTTACACGGCACCAAGTCACCCGCATTCTGAGAAGATCAAATATCATAATGATATTTTTCAAATCGTTGATAATAATACTAATGAAACGAAATACAGTGTTGAAAATATCAAAAGTCTTGTTATTCTCTGAATTGTAGATGTGAACGAAGATGTTGCTAAAGAACTTAGTAAAAAAGTCCGTGTGTTGTGCTGGATAATGACTGCACCAAAAAACCTGGATAAAAAGGCGACGGCTGTGAAAAATACGTGGGGGAAAAGGTGCAACAAAGTGATATTTTTCAGTAGTGTAACCAATGACTCATTTCCAACAGTCGGTCTGAAAGTCTCTGAAGGCCGTGAACATCTGACCGGTAAAACAATACAGGCCTTCAAATATTGCTATCAACACTACCGGAACCAGTTTGACTGGTTTCTAAAAGCGGACGATGACACATATGTCATTGTTGAGAATCTCAGATACTTTTTGTCTCACCACAGCCCGAATTCTCTCGTTTTCTTTGGACATAAGTTCACACCCCTCATAAAGCAAGGTTACTTCAGTGGTGGGGCGGGTTACGTTTTAAGTCGAGCTAGTCTTGAAAAGTTTATGGTAGACGGCGGCGCCAATCCGTTCATCTGCAGGCAAGATGGCGGGGCTGAGGACGCTGAAATAGGGAGGTGTATGATGAAACTGGGCATCACAGCTGGGGAATCACTTGATGTCTTTGACAAAGAAACATTTCATCCATTTGTCCCTATCGCTCATTTAGAAGGGCATCATCCAGAGTGGTTTTATAAGTACAGTGCACACAAACCACGAAAGGTATAACATTTCTTTATATTTCTATATGAAAGTTGAAGATGAAAAATATATTGGTAAAATAATTTTTATGTGTTTTTTAAATATTTAGACCCAGGAGCTTTAATATATTAATCAAATGCAAGATAAATAAATCGTTTCTTACTTAACCTCAGTTGTCAATTTAAATTTTTTTTATAACATTGATTTGTTTTCTTTTATTAATTTGATTCAATAATATTCCTACCATAGATGCACAAATTCATCGTTACGGTTCCTTCTACAGAAGCAGGTTGTAACGATCGAGGCTAGTCTTTAAAAATGTCCATTTCCTTGTTATTTATCCGTTTTTTAAATCCTTATTTTTCAGGGTTTGGGCTGTTGCAGTGACTACAGTATCTCGTTCCACTACATGTCTCCCTCAGACATGTACTTGATGGACTACTTGCTATACCATCTAAAACCATACGGCTTAGTACCACAGCCGGGAAAAGTCCAACATTTCAAAAGTGACACCTGATATTTGGGAAATCATTTTTTTTGGGGGGGGGGGGGGGTAACTACAGTTACATGTTCATTTTATTTGCATAATGTTTGTTGTTATTTGTGTTTTTGTGTGGTCCTTTCCAAGAAAGAATTAGTTTGACGAGTTTGATGTGTGTGCATAAATACTGAGGTTATTTCATTCCTATTCATGCATGTACTTTTTGTTGTTTTGAATAATCTGATTATCATACAATGTTGTTATAAGTTACATATTACATGATTTTTAATACGCAAATACAATTATAAACAAAATATTTTGCTTGTCGTTGTTCTCATACCGTACATCAATTGATCCACTGAAACTTGTTTAGAAAGAACATTCACTTCATTAAAGCTGCTTGGTCCAATTTTTTGGTTTTTACAGTATCAAAATAAATCATTTTCCATACAAACCAATATCTTAAAAAGTTTTGGACTTTCTCCTGTTTACACCAGCAGAATCTGTCTCCTTTCAAAGTTAGAAATATTTAAAGTAAATAAAGATAATTTCTTTATGGGCAAACAAAAAAACAAACCAAAATGCATCGTGGGAATGTTTAGAAAAGGGAACCGTTTGGTGACGTCCCCCGGATGATTGCAATTGGGTTATTTAACCCGCATGTTTTGCATCGATTGTAAACAAAAGCAAACTTCAGAAATATAAACGAACAAAATGTACACAGGTTTATTTTTAATTTGCCTGAACATCATGACCTTTATTTATAGCGATGTCGAAGTCGTAATACAGCCATACAGGTCTCAAAGCAAGCTTCAGAAATATTAACGAACAATTTTTTAATGTACCCAGGTTTATTTTTAATTTGCCTGACCATTATGACCTTTATTTATAGCGATGTCGAAGTCGTAGTACAACCATACCGGTCTCGACGTCAGGGGCGAATTTTAACATTATGGACTAAATAACGCGATTCCCTTTTGTGCGGGAAAATTAGTGCAATATCTATGATTTTACACATACTTAGCATAACCAGCATTTAAAAGCGTCACAAAATTTGATATAAAATCGGATCAAGCAGCTTTAATTTAAGCTGAATGTCTCATTATATAGCGAAAAATTGTGAAATGTAGATCAGATTGTTTAATCCAAAAAATAAATTGTCAAAATTGAAAGATGAGCAAGGGAGAAGTAAAAAATAAATACATAGAACATAAAATAATTAACTTAAAAAACACTAATCTCAAGAAGATGAGTGAATAAGGCGTGTAAACTGCCTATATGAGGATAGATAAGATACTTTAAAATTAAAATATCAACAAATCTCATAATTTCTTTATAAATTTTTGAAAACAATGAATATTTACCATAACATAGAATTATAACCCTTAAATGTGTTAAATATTTGGAATAGGTTGATTTAAACTGGCGTATGCGTATCAAAACCTCCAAATAGTGTCATTTTTAGAACTTCAATGCCTTTTATTTTATAGAGTGGGTCTGAGCTCCATATTCTTGTCATAATCTATAAAAGGTTTAAAGTAAATCAAACCGATTTCAATCAACGAAAACGTGGAGAGATGACCCACTATACGTTAATAATGTCATTTTGTATCGCATGCAACAATTAAACGTTTTATAAAAATGATACAACAAGTCCATATAGCATTTAACAATGTAGTTTGTTGTGATTGAAATGGCTCAGTGGTTAGAGCACGAGACATTAGGTAACATTATAGAGCTAGGGTTTTAGATTGTGGGTTCGATACCAGCAACACCTTAGATTTTTTTTTATAGTTTGTTAAAATGTTCAAAACTGAATATAGTTATAAAGAAGATGGGTGAATAAGGCGTGTAAACTGCCTATATGAGGATAGATAAGATACTATAAATTAAAATATCAACAAATCTCATAATTTCTTTCTAATTTATTGAAAACAATGTAGATTTACCATAACATCGATTTATATCACTTAAATATGTTAAATATTTGGAATAGGTTGATTTAAACTGGCGTATGCGTGTCAAAACCTCCAAATAGAGTCATTTTTAGAACTTCATTGCCTTTTCTTTTATAGAGTGGGTCTGAGCTCCATATTTGTGTCATAGTCTATAAAAGGCTTAAAGGAACTAAAACCGATTTCAATCAACGAAAACGTGGAGAGATGACCCACTATACTTTAAAAATGTCATTTTGTATCGCAACAATTGAACGTTATAGAAAAATAAATACAAGTCCGTAAATTCGTGGTTGAAGTCGCATATAGCATTTAACAATGTAGGTTGTTGTGACTGAAATGGCTCAGTGGTTAGAGCACCAGACATCAGGTAACATTATAGAGCTAGTGTTTTTAGGTTGTGGGTTCGATACCACAAATACTTTAGAAATTTTTTTTCTTATCGTTTGTTAAAATATTCAAAATTGAATATAGTTAGAAATTGTGCTTTGTAAACTTGTATTATAAAATTATCAAGTATATTTAGTTGGAAAAAATTAAATTTGATATTGTATTTTACGACTAAACCAAATGGGCATTTGCGCTATCTTTTTCACCCATCTTCTTATGCTTTTGTAAACTTGTATTATAACATTATGAAGTATATTTAGTAAAAAAAATCAAATTTGAAATTGTATTTTACGACTAAACCAAAATGGGCATTTGCGCTATCTTGTTCCCCCATTTTTTTGTCCCGTTTCATTTACTTTGAAATGTAGACCACCGGTATTCGGTGACAAGACATAAAAATGTTTTTTTTTGGCTCAAATTATTACCAGTCATGCATAATATGAAATATGAACAGTCATTTTGGTAGTTTATTGTTTTTTTTAATGCAGTTTATTTGAATAACAAAACATTGCAAAGCTGGTACAAGCTATTCACAATACATTGATACTGTAAAGCAGTGCAGCACAAGTTTCCGGAACCTTTTAGGTATCCGTTTATGGTTTTGTATTTAGGATGATGTTATTTACATCCTACTAAGAAAAATGGCTAGTCCGATCAAAGTCCCCTTCTTTACTGGCGTCCGACGTTTGTTTTACATTGTGTCGGCGAACGAAACTTCGTTCAAAGATGTTGAAGATGTTCCATTATACATCAATGATGTAAGATTTTAAGCTGTCATTTTATTACATCTGACATTCTAATTCTTAAATGCAGAGAGTCCCCTCCCCTGTATCAGGATCACTGTTTCATCTACTGATACTGTAATTGCTTTATCAGCAGACTAGAAAGTAAAAGTAAAACATGATTTTTTTTTCACCACAAAAAAAAAAAAATAAATGATACGTATGCAAATCTTGGATTGTCAAATTTCAAATGGTACCCCCCCCCCCCAAATAAATAAAAAAGAACCCCTTTTGAGACTATATTTACATGTTAAGGAAGCAATATTTAAAGTATGTTTTTTTTAAAGAATTACAATACTCTGTACATGTATTTCATAACTTCAACTTGTACTTATTTCATGCAAACACTGTTTTGAATTGTAAAAGATATTTAGTACTTTAATGATATAAAATTCCTTCTTTTCTTTTTTTTTTTAAATCTTAAGGCTGTGCCATTTTTCTTTATGTGCATTTTCCTTGAAATGGCCATCATGTGGTACAAGAAAGATAAAGTAAACAGATTCAATGATGGAGCAACATCTATTGGTGCTGGCCAGTACTCTCGACTCCCAATGCAAGTATTCCATTCTATATGACAGAGGTGTTAATCTTGGTTATTATTCCCAATTCAATAGATGGAGGGTTTGTTGCACTGGTACTGTATATTCATTCAATTTTCTAAATATGACTAGAAAGGTTATTTTATATGTTTTAT
Source organism: Magallana ariakensis (assembly GCA_020458035.1). Taxonomy (NCBI): domain Eukaryota; kingdom Metazoa; phylum Mollusca; class Bivalvia; order Ostreida; family Ostreidae; genus Magallana; species Magallana ariakensis. Next base: position 29,638,353 of record CM035817.1, read on the forward strand.
TAAAAGGTTACTGACAAAATCCATTGGTATCACTGGGTACATGTGGGTGTATGACAACTACTGTATTTATGAGCTGCCTTGGAACTCGGCTTGGACATGGTGGCTTTGCTTGTTGGGGGTGGACCTTGGATATTACTGGTTTCACAGAATGGCACATGGTTTGCAAGCTAGCTCATTGTATTTTACTTATTAATGGTGATTGCATAAATAGCTAAATAGCTAGTTATTATCTCTGCACATGTTTTAAAAGCTTTTTAAATTTAACTTTATCTTTGCAATGTCAAGGCTTATCACCACTTTTCTTAAACATGAATGTAAGGAAAGAAAAAGTATGCCTATTAAAATTGATGCATTTTGAATCATTGTACTTTTCTGAGATAAAGATCTTGAGGACTTCAAGAGGGAAATAGAATCAAAAAGTATATTTTGCATGGTAAATGACATATGAAAAATCATTAAGTTATGATGTTGTAGGTTTTCTTTTCAAAATGTAGATTTCAATAGTCCGCTTGTAAAAATATGTTTATAGACACAAATGCATGAGACTTCTATGGTAGAGTTTGTTTGTTTTCTTTCTCTACTAGAGGTCAACTTTATGTGGGCCGCCCATCAGGTACACCACAGTTCTGAGTACTACAACCTGTCTACAGCACTCAGGCAGTCTGTGCTTCAGATTTATACTTCCTGGGTAAGGTATCAGCTAGGAAAGTTCTTTGCTTTTCAAAAACCAGTTCCTGTGGAATCATTTAAATTCATGTTGGCCAATTTTGTGGATTGTGGATTTTTTGCTTATTCCTGGGGATGTAATTTTGTGGATGTGTCGGTTTTCAGTTTCAGTAAGAAAGAGATCTCTTTCTACATTTGTTTTCATTGAGGATGTAAATCCATGGGGGAGGGCTACCAAAGAATACCACGAAAATTAAGCCACCATGAATTCTAATGATTCTACAGTAATAATAATTCTATTTCTGGTTCTTTGTATGATTTAAATAAACATAGACTTATTAGTATCCAAGAGCTATTCTTTCAAAGAAAGTTATGAACATGATTTGGTAAGCAAAGATTTAAGGTGGCTCACTACACCTTGAAATATTTTCTCAAATCAGCAGAAAATTACTTGATTATGATAGATATCATAATGGATAAGAAGTATTTAAGTCATATAGGCAAAAAAATGGGCAATTTTGGATGAAAAATTACTTTTTTCGAAAATTTAATGCAGTAAACATTAATAAAAGCTCCAGGCGGATTCGAACTCATGATCTGCGGTTCAGACACCCAATACTTTAACCATTGAGCTTTGATGATATACAACCCAGTCAAACGATAAAAACAGTTTAACAAAACATTTAAATCGCCATCTTGTGACGTAGTGTCTTAAAAAGTACAGGTATAAGTCTAGGTGTAGTGAGGTACCTTAAGAAATTGAATCATTATGTCAAGAATTTTTGTTTTAGGTGTTTTATCTTCCTCTTGCCTTATTCATTCCACCCTCAGTCTTTATGGCTCACAATGAATTGAACATCTTGTACCAGTTCTGGATTCACACCCAAGTAAGAAAACTTTTTTTGTGAAAAGAAAATTATCTAAAGAAAAACATTCTCATTTTATGTTCTTTTATTCATTTCCCGGGGTATATTTTTTTATTTGTTTTTCCCCTTTCAAGTATCCATCACTGAGCATTGAGCAATGTTTTCTTTTTTTAGTATATAAAATCTTTGGGTCCTTTGGAATACATATTGAACACCCCTAGTCACCACAGAGTGCATCATGGGAGAAATCCATACTGTATAGACAAAAACTATGCCGGTTTTCTCATCATATGGGATCGAATCTTTGGTATTCTTTTTATGATAATTGTAATTTCTCTTTCTATCCTTCTCTCTTTTGCCCTGCATTTCTCTGACTGAAAGAGCAGTATAAATGCTTGCATGATGGTTTTTTTTTATGAAAGAATACCATAAACCAAGTTTTTTTTCATGACAACTTTATTTTGTCCTTTGAATTAAACTGGTTCCTTGCAAAATATACAAAAGACATGAAAGAATTGGTTTTTAAGGAGAAAATAATTTGCAGCAAGAGGTTTTTGTGAGTCTTGCAAGGAGACAACGCTGCATACAGTTACAATATGGTACACGGTGAATCAGAATAAATTTTATATCAAGCTGCAAATCAGTTTATAAATTTTTTCCATATTTGCATCATTGATCAATTTTGATAGGGACCTTTCAAGCAGAGGAGGAGGAAGTTGTGTATGGGCTGACACACCCAATCAACACATTTGAACCCAATGTCATTCAGGTTTGTATATCCAAAAGATTAATTCATACCAGTATGTATCAATATTTTTGCTTGTTATGTATATCTAATAATCGTAACTTGATAAGAGAAAGATTGACTCTGCTGCCCTGAAAATTGGATTGAAGATGTTGTGAAACTTGTTCCATTTGACAAATTATTGCAGGTACTAAAATACATGTATAAATATTTTTTGTGACTCTCACTTGATAGTTTGGATACCTCAAGTACATGATAGAGAGATTTAGGGAGATGGAAGGATGGAAAAATAAATTGAGTGTCCTATTTTGTGGGCCAGGTTGGGGCCCAAGCAAGCCAAGAACAGGGGACATCAAGGACATTCCCGAGGTATGTGTGTAAATCAACACTTGACTCACTTACGACACGATATCATCCTATAGAGTGGGATAGGGCTTGTTTCCTTTACCCAGGATATTATGTACCAGTATATGTCCTTTATATACTGTACATGTAATAACTGTATACAGGTTTATTTTCGCCCCGTGTAATTTTCGCCCTTCTACACTTGCAGTTGTGCCCCATCTCGAATTTGCCCAGACACAGTTGTGTTTAAAGAGAGACAATTTGAGACTTTGTAATTTGCCCAGTCTTAAATTCATCTGCTGACAACAAGGGTGAAAAGGGCGAAAATAAAACGGGGGTGAATACTGTAGAAGCACATATATTCGTTGGGTTAAAGTTTCGTTGTTAAACTAAAGAAAATTTCGTTGGGATTTAATTTCATCATATCATAATCTCTAAAATGTATTAAGTATGAACTCTGTATTTATAAATACATGTACTTGGGTTAAACGTTCGAAATGGATTTAATTTCGTTGACAAATACTGCCAACGAAAATAAGAAATTAAATCCTTATTGAATATTTCTGCTTCTACAGTATTTCCCTGTATTCATTTAATAAATTGTTAATACTGTGACAATTATCTATTAATCAACAAAAATTTCATATTCACCTATAATAACTCGAAACCCAGTGAAACTTAAAGTTAATTAATCAATTTATTGTTTATATTTTATTAGAAACGTGATAATTTAATCAAGAACATTTTCCTATTTATCAGTAATTAAATCCTTTCGAAGCTTTTACATATAGTTTTTTAAACTAAAATCAATTTGCAAATGGTTTGATTGTTGAAGGTGAAGGCGCCCTGTCCCCAGTACCATGTGAAGCTTCCTGGCTGGCTCAGTCTATACACTGTGGTCCATTTCACTCTGGAACTCCTGTACTTTCAAGAAGTGGCTGCTAGGAAAGCAGTAAGATTTTTGTACACATCTGTATAATAATTATTTCATCTTCAGTAAACAGCTGTGTAGATTATTAACCAACCCCCCCCCCCCTCAAAAAAAATGTTCTTTTTTTTAAAAATGTATTTTTTTTTTTTTAAAACAGGGATTCTCGCAGTTGTCTGTCCTTCTCTTTGTCCTCCATATTGGGTTCTGCCTGACTTGCTTTGGAAGGATTTTTGACAATGAGTAAGTGTTGTAATACTTAAACTTGTACATTAATTTTCTTGTTGATCTTGTTTTGTTTCATCAAATAAATTTATTTAACAACGTAAAATTGATATGAAGTTTTTTTTATAAAACATAAATATGAATTCTTGTGGTTATAATTATCCATGGCAGCTGAATTTTTACAAACTTTACAACATTCTGTAAAATTAGATATAATTAACTGTCAGAACGCTATCCAATTTCTTTTGCTTTATACCAGTATTTAAAATAACATGCCTGGATTTTCCAGGGGAATCGGAGTGGGGTTGGGGGTTGGCCATGGCGTATTTTCAGGAATTTTATAATGCAAATTTATTAAATTTGAATTTTCCAGGGGGTAGGCCTGGACCCCCCCCCTCCCCTAGATCCATGCATGGATAAGACATGAAATTTAGGGTTATTTTTGCTGTATATATTCTTACACATTCTTAGAATACATGTATATGAATGTGCTATGAATAAATAGCAACTATAATAAGTATGAGGTACATTTAAGAGAGAGAGAGAGAGAGAGAGAGAGAGAGAGAGAGAGAGAGAGAGAGAGAGAGAGGAAATAACTGACTCAGTGTTGAATATTTCAGTCCTTCTGCTCCCAAGTACGAGGTGTTGAGATGCCTGATGACCTTGGCTGGTGATGTTGCCTTGTGTCACTATGGTTTCTATGGCGCCCCGGGTTACCGACCCATGTTTGTGACAGTCTTATGGGCACTGTTTACAGCCTCTCTTGCCTTGTGGTCCTTTGTCATTTACCAAAACGCGATGAAGACTAAGAAAGTGGAGTAGAATCAGAGAAGTGGATGATGTGAGAAACTAGATTTATGAATTGGATGATATTCAACAATCAAAAGTGTCTGTGATATTACCAGATAAAATTATTTCAGGGCCTGTTTTTATTTCAATTGAATCATTTTTTTTTTTTAGATTCTATTTCAAAATGTCTACAGTGTACAAGTATGTGTAAAGATTAAATGCCATGATCATATGTAATACGGTAAAAGAGATTTAATGACAGTTGGTTTTTGTATTACTGAATTGAATTCAAATGGCATCTTGTGTGATCTTGTATATTTACATTGTATGTGTAAACTGTAAACCAACTTTTATTCGTGACGACTTTATATCACGTTTTACTTCCGATGAACTGATTGGCGACAACTAACATTCCTGACCAAGCCTTATCCAGGCCCGTCTTGCCATAACAACCATATGACAAAGACTGGTTCGTGGCGGGAAATATTCCCGACAACGAGGCCCTAGCAAACCTCACGAAAATTTCTCGCGCGCGAATTAAAAATTGGTCTACATTATATATAATTGTATACGAAGAAATACCGGTACTGATTTTATTTTAAAGAGCAATTATTATGATGCTTTAGTCATTATATTGACTGTGATTATGTCAAATTTTTGATTTTGTGGAAGAAATAAATGTTATGCATATCTTTTGAAGTTTTCCAATCTCATCTCTGTAGTCCTCTAAAGGAAAAATGGACATCATTGAGATGATTGCCGTCTCAAAGGACCCAAATGGTCATATAGGATGAAAAGCATTTTAACGTTAAAGGACTTTGCTTTGACCTCATTTTGCATTTGACATAGAACTTTAATTCAAGGTCACTTTTAGTCTCTTAAACTCCAGGCAGTCTTTTGGTTAAAGCTGAACAAGATTTAAAATTATATTCCAAAACTAGATTTTAAAGGGATCTAATAGAACATTCACCCCGTGTATATATACATGCATACACAAGCGAGCATGCTTCCCTCGGGGCTTTACACCTCCTTCAATATAGGCTCCACCCCGAATGTACCGGTATGTTCGTTCGCCCTTGACGCCGTTCGTCCTAGTTTTTGTTCGCCTTAGGTCCGTTCGCCCTTAATTCCGTTCGCCCAAGGTCCGTTCGCCTTATTTTAATACAGGATTAAATAAAATCATAAAATGTAAGAAAAATTTATAAAAGTAAAAATGTTGTTGTTTAAAAGTTAAAATTAAATGAAATAAAGTTAATTAACTTAAAATGATATGGTTTATTAACAACTAGGAGCGAACAAGGTTTAGGCCGAACGACAATTAGAGCGAACGGACCTAGGGCGAACGGACTCAAGCAAACAGGTAGATAGGGCGAACAACCCGATACCCTCCACCCCCCCCCCCTCATATTTCACGTTTCTGTTATTTATATTTTAGTGTTATAAAAGCTTTGTAACTCATTGACTCGCTCCATAAAAAATATGACTGTTTTGTAGGTCGGGGGGGGGGGGGGGTGTTTGTGAACGGGCACTTGCTACTGTTGTGAATATAAGAAAAAGAGGGGGAGGGTGGTCTGGTAAGACGGCTTGTGGATTTTTTTTTTTGTTTGTTTTTGTTTTAAACTTGATGATATGACAGAATACACTTTAGTGTTTGGAGATGATGAGAGTGTGGGATGGATGTATAAGCGAACACTTGCTATTGTAGGAAAAGAGGGGGTGGGCTTGTAGTAAATAATACATATCTGTGTGACAAAAATAAATTTTAATTGTGGGATATGCAAATGAATGTTGTTGCTGTCATGATTTGTGTGTGGTGTATATGTTCATTTTTTTTTCCATTTAGAATTTATCTATTTCAATTTCTATTGATATGTACACTGTATGTCTATTGTATTGTATAGAGACATCTTTTCGAAAAAATTTCATGGCTCTTAAAAGTGCCGTTTGCAGTTATATCTGTAGTAACCGCTCAGTACTCCTGATCTGATCCGGAGTCTGACATGTCGTCGGAGATGATCTGTACATCTTCTCCAAACATTTCACGCCTTAGGTCTGCTACTGTCTGTGTTTTGTTGTGAGCGTAGTCGTAGTACATGTTTCTGAGTCCCTCAACAACTGCCAGTCTCAGTCTAAGGCTGTATCTGAAGGTACGATGGTTCTCTGCCTTGGCTCTACTGTATCTGGACTGCAGGTCAGACATCTTGTAGTTGAGTTGTACAATCTGCTCACACGCTCTCTTAAAGCGACGTTCGCTGTCCATCAACGAAAAACGCTTGTCCATAGTCTTTCTTCTGGGACTGGTACTTTGGGTAGCTTTCATCTTTGATATAGGATATAGCACTAGAAGATGCAGTAAGTGTTTTCGATTTGCAGTGTAGGATTTGTGATGTCCTTGCTCATCGCGCACCCCACTATATAGCGCACAGTGGCATTGCTAATTGAGAAACTCGTTTCATTTCATAAGGCGACACGAGTCGCCTGAATAAACAAGTTATTATCTGTCTCAAATGCTGTGCCAGGTGCCATGATTGCTGAGCTTGGGCTGACAATTATCTACCCTAATATACCGTTATTTCGGTTTTTCAAAATTGATATACATGGTTATGTGTATATTATAAGGTAATTACATGTACAGTAATTAAGCATGTATATCATTTGATAATCAATCTAATCATTAATAACGGGTATTTGATATAGGGGCAAACTATGGTTTCATTGTTTTTGATAATGCGGTTAATTTGCTTGTGCTTATTTTCTTGTCTGCCGCATGCATGTAAATTTCAGCGCACGTTTTCCACGGACTTGTCTCCCTTAGACCATGACGACTTGGAGTTCATTGGAAAATTTATTCGCAGGGCGAATTATAGGAATTATTTTGGATAAAAAAAAAAATTGATGAATATTTATTTGAAATAGAAAAAGTCTACGACACCTGGTATTCCCAGGCGGTTACCCATCCAAGTACTAACCAAGCTCTACGTTGCTTAACTTCGGTGATCGGACGAGAACCGGTGCTTTCAACGTGATATGGCCGTAGACGTTAGCTAAGGTTTATATTGCGTGCATATTGATATATGTATCAAAGAAATTTATTGTTTATAACTCAATTAATTATGTTTCACGTTTCAGTTATTTATATTTTAGTGTTATAAAAGCTTTGTAACTCATTGACTCGCTTCATAAAAAAATATGACTTTGTTTTGTAGGTCGGGGGGTTGTTTGTGAACGGGCACTTGCTACTGTTGTAAATATAAGAAAAAGAGGGGGAGGGTGGTCTGGTAAGACGGCTTGTGGGTTGTTGTTTTTTTTAACTTGATGATATGACAACAGAATACACTTTAGTGTTTGGAGATGATGAGTGTATGAGCGAACACTTGCTATTGCAGGAAAAGAGGGGGTGGGGTTGTAGTAAATAATACATATCTGTATGACAAAAATAAAATTGAATTGTGGGATATGCAAATGAATGTTGTTGCTGTCATGATTTGTGTGTGGTGTAAATGTTCATTTTTTTTTCCATTTAGAATTCATCTATTTCAATTTTATTGATATGTACACTGATTGTCTATTGTATTGTATAGAGACATCTTTTCGAAAAAATTCCATGGCTCTTAAAAGAGCCGTTTGCAGTTCTATCTGTAGTAACCGCTCAGTACTCCTCATCTGATCCGGAGTCTGACATGTCGTCGGAGATGATCTGTACATCTTCTCCAAACATTTCACGCCTTAGGTCTGCTACTGTCTGTGCTTTGTTGTGAGCGTAGTCGTAGTACATGTTTCTGAGTCCCTCAACAACTGTCAGTCTCAGTCTAAGGCTGTATCTGAAGGTACGATGGTTCTCTGCCTTGGCTCTACTGTATCTGGACTGCAGGTCAGACATCTTGTAGTTGAGTTGCACAATCTGCTCACACGCTCTCTTAAAGCGACGTTCGCTGTCTATCAACGAAAAACGCTTGTCCATAGTCTTTCTTCTGGGACTGGTACTTTGGGTAGCTTTCATCTTGATATAGGATATAGCACTAGAAGATGCAGTAAGTGTTTTCGATTTGCAGTGTAGGATTTGTGATGTCCTTGCTCATCGCACACTCCACTATATAGCGCACAGTGGCATTGCTAATTGAGAAACTCGTTTCATTTCATAAGGCGACACGAGTCGCCTGAATAAACAAGTTATTATCTGTCTCAAATGCTGTGCCAGGTGCCATGATTGCTGAGCTTGGGCTGACAATTATCTACCCTAATATACCGTTATTTCGGTTTTTCAAAATTGATATACATAGTTATGTGTATATTATAAGGTAATTACATGTAATTAAGCATGTATCATTTGATAATCAATCTAATCATTAATAACGGGTAATTGATATAGGGGCAAACTATGGTTTCATCGTTTTTGATAATGCGGTTAATTTGCTTGTGTTTATTTTCTTGTCTGCCGCATGCATGTAAATTTCAGCGCACGTTTTCCACGGACTTGTCTCCCTTAGACCATGACGACTTGGAGTTCATTGGAAAATTTATTCGCAGGGCGAATTATAGGAATTATTTTGGATAAAAAAAAAATTGATGAATTTTTATTTGAAATAGAAAAAGTCTACGACACCTGGTATTCCCAGGCGGTCACCCATCCAAGTACTAACCAAGCTCTACGTTGCTTAACTTCGGTGATCGGACGAGAACCGGTGCTTTCAACGTGATATGGCCGTAGACATTAGCTAAGGTTTATATTGCGTACATATTGATATATGTATCAAAGAAATTTATTGTTTATAACTCAATTAATTATGTTTCACGTTTCAGTTATTTATATTTTAGTGTTATAAAAGCTTTGTAACTCATTGACTCGCTCCATAAAAAAATATGACTGTTTTGTAGGTCGGGGGGGGGGGGGGGGGGGGGGAGGTGTTTGTGAACGGGCACTTGCTACTGTTGTGAATATAAGAAAAAGAGGGGGAGGGTGGTCTGGTAAGACGGCTTGTGGATTTTTGTTTTTTTTTGTTTTTGTTTTTTTGTTTTTGTTTTAAACTTGATGATATGACAGAATACACTTAAATGTTTGGAGATGATGAGAGTGTGGGATGGATGTATAAGCGAACACTTGCTATTGTAGGAAAAGAGGGGGTGGGCTTGTAGTAAATAATACATATCTGTGTGACAAAAATAAATTTTAATTGTGGGATATGCAAATGAATGTTGTTGCTGTCATGATTTGTGTGTGGTGTATATGTTCATTTTTTTTTCCATTTAGAATTTATCTATTTCAATTTTTATTGATATGTACACTGTATGTCTATTGTATTGTATAGAGACATCTTTTCGAAAAAATTTCCTGGCTCTTAAAAGAGCCGTTTGCAGTTATATCTGTAGTAACCGCTCAGTACTCCTGATCTGATCCGGAGTCTGACATGTCGTCGGAGATGATCTGTACATCTTCTCCAAACATTTCACGCCTTAGGTCTGCTACTGTCTGTGCTTTGTTGTGAGCGTAGTCGTAGTACATGTTTCTGAGTCCCTCAACAACTGCCAGTCTCAGTCTAAGGCTGTATCTGAAGGTACGATGGTTCTCTGCCTTGGCTCTACTGTATCTGGACTGCAGGTCAGACATCTTGTAGTTGAGTTGTACAATCTGCTCACACGCTCTCTTAAAGCGACGTTCGCTGTCCATCAACGAAAAACGCTTGTCCATAGTCTTTCTTCTGGGACTGGTACTTTGGGTAGCTTTCATCTTTGATATAGGATATAGCACTAGAAGATGCAGTAAGTGTTTTCGATTTGCAGTGTAGGATTTGTGATGTCCTTGCTCATCGCGCACCCCACTATATAGCGCACAGTGGCATTGCTAATTGAGAAACTCGTTTCATTTCATAAGGCGACACGAGTCGCCTGAATAAACAAGTTATTATCTGTCTCAAATGCTGTGCCAGGTGCCATGATTGCTGAGCTTGGGCTGACAATTATCTACCCTAATATACCGTTATTTCGGTTTTTCAAAATTGATATACATGGTTATGTGTATATTATAAGGTAATTACATGTACAGTAATTAAGCATGTATATCATTTGATAATCAATCTAATCATTAATAACGGGTATTTGATATAGGGGCAAACTATGGTTTCATTGTTTTTGATAATGCGGTTAATTTGCTTGTGCTTATTTTCTTGTCTGCCGCATGCATGTAAATTTCAGCGCACGTTTTCCACGGACTTGTCTCCCTTAGACCATGACGACTTGGAGTTCATTGGAAAATTTATTCGCAGGGCGAATTATAGGAATTATTTTGGATAAAAAAAAAAATTGATGAATATTTATTTGAAATAGAAAAAGTCTACGACACCTGGTATTCCCAGGCGGTTACCCATCCAAGTACTAACCAAGCTCTACGTTGCTTAACTTCGGTGATCGGACGAGAACCGGTGCTTTCAACGTGATATGGCCGTAGACGTTAGCTAAGGTTTATATTGCGTGCATATTGATATATGTATCAAAGAAATTTATTGTTTATAACTCAATTAATTATGTTTCACGTTTCAGTTATTTATATTTTAGTGTTATAAAAGCTTTGTAACTCATTGACTCGCTTCATAAAAAAATATGACTTTGTTTTGTAGGTCGGGGGGTTGTTTGTGAACGGGCACTTGCTACTGTTGTAAATATAAGAAAAAGAGGGGGAGGGTGGTCTGGTAAGACGGCTTGTGGGTTGTTGTTTTTTTTAACTTGATGATATGACAACAGAATACACTTTAGTGTTTGGAGATGATGAGTGTATGAGCGAACACTTGCTATTGCAGGAAAAGAGGGGGGTGGGGTTGTAGTAAATAATACATATCTGTATGACAAAAATAAAATTGAATTGTGGGATATGCAAATGAATGTTGTTGCTGTCATGATTTGTGTGTGGTGTAAATGTTCATTTTTTTTTCCATTTAGAATTCATCTATTTCAATTTTATTGATATGTACACTGATTGTCTATTGTATTGTATAGAGACATCTTTTCGAAAAAATTCCATGGCTCTTAAAAGAGCCGTTTGCAGTTCTATCTGTAGTAACCGCTCAGTACTCCTCATCTGATCCGGAGTCTGACATGTCGTCGGAGATGATCTGTACATCTTCTCCAAACATTTCACGCCTTAGGTCTGCTACTGTCTGTGCTTTGTTGTGAGCGTAGTCGTAGTACATGTTTCTGAGTCCCTCAACAACTGTCAGTCTCAGTCTAAGGCTGTATCTGAAGGTACGATGGTTCTCTGCCTTGGCTCTACTGTATCTGGACTGCAGGTCAGACATCTTGTAGTTGAGTTGCACAATCTGCTCACACGCTCTCTTAAAGCGACGTTCGCTGTCTATCAACGAAAAACGCTTGTCCATAGTCTTTCTTCTGGGACTGGTACTTTGGGTAGCTTTCATCTTGATATAGGATATAGCACTAGAAGATGCAGTAAGTGTTTTCGATTTGCAGTGTAGGATTTGTGATGTCCTTGCTCATCGCACACTCCACTATATAGCGCACAGTGGCATTGCTAATTGAGAAACTCGTTTCATTTCATAAGGCGACACGAGTCGCCTGAATAAACAAGTTATTATCTGTCTCAAATGCTGTGCCAGGTGCCATGATTGCTGAGCTTGGGCTGACAATTATCTACCCTAATATACCGTTATTTCGGTTTTTCAAAATTGATATACATAGTTATGTGTATATTATAAGGTAATTACATGTAATTAAGCATGTATCATTTGATAATCAATCTAATCATTAATAACGGGTAATTGATATAGGGGCAAACTATGGTTTCATCGTTTTTGATAATGCGGTTAATTTGCTTGTGTTTATTTTCTTGTCTGCCGCATGCATGTAAATTTCAGCGCACGTTTTCCACGGACTTGTCTCCCTTAGACCATGACGACTTGGAGTTCATTGGAAAATTTATTCGCAGGGCGAATTATAGGAATTATTTTGGATAAAAAAAAAATTGATGAATTTTTATTTGAAATAGAAAAAGTCTACGACACCTGGTATTCCCAGGCGGTCACCCATCCAAGTACTAACCAAGCTCTACGTTGCTTAACTTCGGTGATCGGACGAGAACCGGTGCTTTCAACGTGATATGGCCGTAGACATTAGCTAAGGTTTATATTGCGTACATATTGATATATGTATCAAAGAAATTTATTGTTTATAACTCAATTAATTATGTTTCACGTTTCAGTTATTTATATTTTAGTGTTATAAAAGCTTTGTAACTCATTGACTCGCTCCATAAAAAAATATGACTGTTTTGTAGGTCGGGGGGGGGGGGGGGGGAGGTGTTTGTGAACGGGCACTTGCTACTGTTGTGAATATAAGAAAAAGAGGGGGAGGGTGGTCTGGTAAGACGGCTTGTGGATTTTTGTTTTTTTTTGTTTTTGTTTTTTTTGTTTTTGTTTTAAACTTGATGATATGACAGAATACACTTAAATGTTTGGAGATGATGAGAGTGTGGGATGGATGTATAAGCGAACACTTGCTATTGTAGGAAAAGAGGGGGTGGGCTTGTAGTAAATAATACATATCTGTGTGACAAAAATAAATTTTAATTGTGGGATATGCAAATGAATGTTGTTGCTGTCATGATTTGTGTGTGGTGTATATGTTCATTTTTTTTTCCATTTAGAATTTATCTATTTCAATTTTTATTGATATGTACACTGTATGTCTATTGTATTGTATAGAGACATCTTTTCGAAAAAATTTCCTGGCTCTTAAAAGAGCCGTTTGCAGTTATATCTGTAGTAACCGCTCAGTACTCCTGATCTGATCCGGAGTCTGACATGTCGTCGGAGATGATCTGTACATCTTCTCCAAACATTTCACGCCTTAGGTCTGCTACTGTCTGTGCTTTGTTGTGAGCGTAGTCGTAGTACATGTTTCTGAGTCCCTCAACAACTGCCAGTCTCAGTCTAAGGCTGTATCTGAAGGTACGATGGTTCTCTGCCTTGGCTCTACTGTATCTGGACTGCAGGTCAGACATCTTGTAGTTGAGTTGTACAATCTGCTCACACGCTCTCTTAAAGCGACTTTCGCTGTCCATCAACGAAAAACGCTTGTCCATAGTCTTTCTTCTGGGACTGGTACTTTGGGTAGCTTTCATCTTGATATAGGATATAGCACTAGAAGATGCAGTAAGTGTTTTCGATTTGCAGTGTAGGATTTGTGATGTCCTTGCTCATCGCGCACCCCACTATATAGCGCACAGTGGCATTGCTAATTGAGAAACTCGTTTCATTTCATAAGGCGACACGAGTCGCCTGAATAAACAAGTTATTATCTGTCTCAAATGCTGTGCCAGGTGCCATGATTGCTGAGCTTGGGCTGACAATTATCTACCCTAATATACCGTTATTTCGGTTTTTCAAAATTGATATACATGGTTATGTGTATATTATAAGGTAATTACATGTACAGTAATTAAGCATGTATATCATTTGATAATCAATCTAATCATTAATAACGGGTAATTGATATAGGGGCAAACTATGGTTTCATCGTTTTTGATAATGCGGTTAATTTGCTTGTGCTTATTTTCTTGTCTGCCGCATGCATGTAAATTTCAGCGCACGTTTTCCACGGCCTTTTCCTCTTAGACCATGACGACTTGGAGTTCAATGGAAAATTTATTCGCAGGGCGAATTATAGGAATTATTTTGGATAAAAAAAAAAAATTGATGAATTTTTATTTGAAATAGAAAAAGTCTACGACACCTGGTATTCCCAGGCGGTCACCCATCCAAGTACTAACCAAGCTCTACGTTGCTTAACTTCGGTGATCGGACGAGAACCGGTGCTTTCAACATGATATGGCCGTAGACATTAGCTAAGGTTTATATTGCGTGCATATTGATATATGTATCAAAGAAATTTATTGTTTATAACTCAATTAATTATGTTTCACGTTTCAGTTATTTATATTTTAGTGTTATAAAAGCTTTGTAACTCATTGACTCGCTCCATAAAAAAATATGACTGTTTTGTAGGTCGGGGGGGGGGGTGTGTTTGTGAACGGGCACTTGCTACTGTTGTGAATATAAGAAAAAGAGGGGGAGGGTGGTCTGGTAAGACGGCTTGTGGATTTTTTTTTTTTTTTTGTTTTAAACTTGAAGATATGACAGAATACACTTTAGTGTTTGGAGATGATGAGAGTGTGGGATGGATGTATAAGCGAACACTTGCTATTGTAGGAAAAGAGGGGGTGGGCTTGTAGTAAATAATACATATCTGTGTGACAAAAATAAAATTTAATTGTGGGATATGCAAATGAATGTTGTTGCTGTCATGATTTGTGTGTGGTGTATATGTTCATTTTTTTTTCCATTTAGAATTTATCTATTTCAATTTTTATTGATATGTACACTGTATGTCTATTGTATTGTATAGAGACATCTTTTCGAAAAAATTTCCTGGCTCTTAAAAGAGCCGTTTGCAGTTATATCTGTAGTAACCGCTCAGTACTCCTGATCTGATCCGGAGTCTGACATGTCGTCGGAGATGATCTGTACATCTTCTCCAAACATTTCACGCCTTAGGTCTGCTACTGTCTGTGCTTTGTTGTGAGCGTAGTCGAAGTACATGTTTCTGAGTCCCTCAACAACTGCCAGTCTCAGTCTAAGGCTGTATCTGAAGGTACGATGGTTCTCTGCCTTGGCTCTACTGTATCTGGACTGCAGGTCAGACATCTTGTAGTTGAGTTGTACAATCTGCTCACATGCTCTCTTAAAGCGACGTTCGCTGTCCATCAACGAAAAACGCTTGTCCATAGTCTTTCTTCTGGGACTGGTACTTTGGGTAGCTTTCATCTTGATATAGGATATAGCACTAGAAGATGCAGTAAGTGTTTTCGATTTGCAGTGTAGGATTTGTGATGTCCTTGCTCATCGCGCACTCCACTATATAGCGCACAGTGGCATTGCTAATTGAGAAACTCGTTTCATTTCATAAGGCGACACGAGTCGCCTGAATAAACAAGTTATTATCTGTCTCAAATGCTGTGCCAGGTGCCATGATTGCTGAGCTTGGGCTGACAATTATCTACCCTAATATACCGTTATTTCGGTTTTTCAAAATTGATATACATGGTTATGTGTATATTATAAGGTAATTACATGTACAGTAATTAAGCATGTATATCATTTGATAATCAATCTAATCATTAATAACGGGTAATTGATATAGGGGCAAACTATGGTTTCATCGTTTTTGATAATGCGGTTAATTTGCTTGTGCTTATTTTCTTGTCTGCCGCATGCATGTAAATTTCAGCGCACGTTTTCCACGGACTTGTCTCCCTTAGACCATGACGACTTGGAGTTCAATGGAAAATTTATTCGCAGGGCGAATTATAGGAATTATTTTGGATAAAAAAAAAAAATTGATGAATTTTTATTTGAAATAGAAAAAGTCTACGACACCTGGTATTCCCAGGCGGTCACCCATCCAAGTACTAACCAAGCTCTACGTTGCTTAACTTCGGTGATCGGACGAGAACCGGTGCTTTCAACGTGATATGGCCGTAGACATTAGCTAAGGTTTATATTGCGTGCATATTGATATATGTATCAAAGAAATTTATTGTTTATAACTCAATTAATTATGTTTCACGTTTCAGTTATTTATATTTTAGTGTTATAAAAGCTTTGTAACTCATTGACTCGCTCCATAAAAAAATATGACTGTTTTGTAGGTCGGGGGGGGGGGTGTGTTTGTGAACGGGCACTTGCTACTGTTGTGAATATAAGAAAAAGAGGGGGAGGGTGGTCTGGTAAGACGGCTTGTGGATTTTTTTTTTTTTTTTGTTTTAAACTTGAAGATATGACAGAATACACTTTAGTGTTTGGAGATGATGAGAGTGTGGGATGGATGTATAAGCGAACACTTGCTATTGTAGGAAAAGAGGGGGTGGGCTTGTAGTAAATAATACATATCTGTGTGACAAAAATAAAATTTAATTGTGGGATATGCAAATGAATGTTGTTGCTGTCATGATTTGTGTGTGGTGTATATGTTCATTTTTTTTTCCATTTAGAATTTATCTATTTCAATTTTTATTGATATGTACACTGTATGTCTATTGTATTGTATAGAGACATCTTTTCGAAAAAATTTCCTGGCTCTTAAAAGAGCCGTTTGCAGTTATATCTGTAGTAACCGCTCAGTACTCCTGATCTGATCCGGAGTCTGACATGTCGTCGGAGATGATCTGTACATCTTCTCCAAACATTTCACGCCTTAGGTCTGCTACTGTCTGTGCTTTGTTGTGAGCGTAGTCGAAGTACATGTTTCTGAGTCCCTCAACAACTGCCAGTCTCAGTCTAAGGCTGTATCTGAAGGTACGATGGTTCTCTGCCTTGGCTCTACTGTATCTGGACTGCAGGTCAGACATCTTGTAGTTGAGTTGTACAATCTGCTCACATGCTCTCTTAAAGCGACGTTCGCTGTCCATCAACGAAAAACGCTTGTCCATAGTCTTTCTTCTGGGACTGGTACTTTGGGTAGCTTTCATCTTGATATAGGATATAGCACTAGAAGATGCAGTAAGTGTTTTCGATTTGCAGTGTAGGATTTGTGATGTCCTTGCTCATCGCGCACTCCACTATATAGCGCACAGTGGCATTGCTAATTGAGAAACTCGTTTCATTTCATAAGGCGACACGAGTCGCCTGAATAAACAAGTTATTATCTGTCTCAAATGCTGTGCCAGGTGCCATGATTGCTGAGCTTGGGCTGACAATTATCTACCCTAATATACCGTTATTTCGGTTTTTCAAAATTGATATACATGGTTATGTGTATATTATAAGGTAATTACATGTACAGTAATTAAGCATGTATATCATTTGATAATCAATCTAATCATTAATAACGGGTAATTGATATAGGGGCAAACTATGGTTTCATCGTTTTTGATAATGCGGTTAATTTGCTTGTGCTTATTTTCTTGTCTGCCGCATGCATGTAAATTTCAGCGCACGTTTTCCACGGACTTGTCTCCCTTAGACCATGACGACTTGGAGTTCATTGGAAAATTTATTCGCAGGGCGAATTATAGGAATTATTTTGGATAAAAAAAAAATTGATGAATTTTTATTTGAAATAGAAAAAGTCTACGACACCTGGTATTCCCAGGCGGTCACCCATCCAAGTACTAACCAAGCTCTACGTTGCTTAACTTCGGTGATCGGACGAGAACCGGTGCTTTCAACGTGATATGGCCGTAGACATTAGCTAAGGTTTATATTGCGTGCATATTGATATATGTATCAAAGAAATTTATTGTTTATAACTCAATTAATTATGTTTCACGTTTCAGTTATTTATATTTTAGTGTTATAAAAGCTTTGTAACTCATTGACTCGCTCCATAAAAAAATATGACTGTTTTGTAGGTCGGGGGGGGGGGGTGTGTTTGTGAACGGGCACTTGCTACTGTTGTGAATATAAGAAAAAGAGGGGGAGGGTGGTCTGGTAAGACGGCTTGTGGGTTGTTGTTTTTTTTAACTTGATGATATGACAACAGAATACACTTTAGTGTTTGGAGATGATGAGTGTATGAGCGAACACTTGCTATTGCAGGAAAAGAGGGGGTGGGGTTGTAGTAAATAATACATATCTGTATGACAAAAATAAAATTGAATTGTGGGATATGCAAATGAATGTTGTTGCTGTCATGATTTGTGTGTGGTGTAAATGTTCATTTTTTTTTTCCATTTAGAATTCATCTATTTCAATTTTATTGATATGTACACTGATTGTCTATTGTATTGTATAGAGACATCTTTTCGAAAAAATTCCATGGCTCTTAAAAGAGCCGTTTGCAGTTCTATCTGTAGTAACCGCTCAGTACTCCTCATCTGATAACGGAGTCTGACATGTCGTCGGAGATGATCTGTACATCTTCTCCAAACAGTTCACGCCTTAGGTCTGCTACTGTCTGTGCTTTGTTGTGAGCGTAGTCGTAGTACTTGTTTCTGAGTCCCTCAACAACTGCCAGTCTCAGTCTAAGGCTGTATCTGAAGGTACGATGGTTCTCTGCCTTGGCTCTACTGTATCTGGACTGCAGGTCAGACATCTTGTAGTTGAGTTGTACAATCTGCTCACATGCTCTCTTAAAGCGACGTTCGCTGTCCATCAACGAAAAACGCTTGTTAATAGTCTTTCTTCTGGGACTGGTACTTTGGGTAGCTTTCATCTTGATATAGGATATAGCACTAGAAGATGCAGTAAGTGTTTTCGATTTGCAGTGTAGGATTTGTGATGTCCTTGCTCATCGCGCACCCCACTATATAGCGCACAGTGGCATTGCTAATTGAGAAACTCGTTTCATATCATAAGGCGACACGAGTCGCCTGAATAAATAAGTCATTAACTGTCTCAAATGCTGTGCCAGGTGCCATGATTGCTGAGCTTGGGCTGACAATTATCTACCCTAATATACCGTCATTTCGGTTTTTCAAAATTGATATACATGGTTATGTGTATATTATAAGGTAATTACATGTACAGTAAATAAGCATGTATATCATTTGATAATCAATCTAATCATTAATAACGGGTATTTGATATAGGGGCAAACTATGGTTTCATTGTTTTTGATAATGCGGTTAATTTGCTTGTGCTTATTTTCTTGTCTGCCGCATGCATGTAAATTTCAGCGCACGTTTTCCACGGACTTGTCTCCCTTAGACCATGACGACTTGGAGTTCATTGGAAAATTTATTCGCAGGGCGAATTATAGGAATTATTTTGGATAAAAAAAAAATTGATGAATTTTTTATTTGAAATAGAAAAAGTCTACGACACCTGGTATTCCCAGGCGGTCACCCATCCAAGTACTAACCAAGCTCTACGTTGCTTAACTTCGGTGATCGGACGAGAACCGGTGCTTTCAACGTGATATGGCCGTAGACATTAGCTAAGGTTTATATTGCGTGCATATTGATATATGTATCAAAGAAATTTATTGTTTATAACTCAATTAATTATGTTTCACGTTTCAGTTATTTATATTTTAGTGTTATAAAAGCTTTGTAACTCATTGACTCGCTCCATAAAAAAATATGACTGTTTTGTAGGTCGGGGGGGGGGGTGTGTTTGTGAACGGGCACTTGCTACTGTTGTGAATATAAGAAAAAGAGGGGGAGGGTGGTCTGGTAAGACGGCTTG
>CM035817.1:29658607-29688607 GCA_020458035.1 Magallana ariakensis
TTAGTGTTTGGAGATGATGAGTGTATGAGCGAACACTTGCTATTGCAGGAAAAGAGGGGGTGGGGTTGTAGTAAATAATACATATCTGTATGACAAAAATAAAATTGAATTGTGGGATATGCAAATGAATGTTGTTGCTGTCATGATTTGTGTGTGGTGTAAATGTTCATTTTTTTTTCCATTTAGAATTCATCTATTTCAATTTTATTGATATGTACACTGATTGTCTATTGTATTGTATAGAGACATCTTTTCGAAAAAATTCCATGGCTCTTAAAAGAGCCGTTTGCAGTTCTATCTGTAGTAACCGCTCAGTACTCCTCATCTGATAACGGAGTCTGACATGTCGTCGGAGATGATCTGTACATCTTCTCCAAACAGTTCACGCCTTAGGTCTGCTACTGTCTGTGCTTTGTTGTGAGCGTAGTCGTAGTACATGTTTCTGAGTCCCTCAACAACTGCCAGTCTCAGTCTAAGGCTGTATCTGAAGGTACGATGGTTCTCTGCCTTGGCTCTACTGTATCTGGACTGCAGGTCAGACATCTTGTAGTTGAGTTGTACAATCTGCTCACATGCTCTCTTAAAGCGACGTTCGCTGTCCATCAACGAAAAACGCTTGTTAATAGTCTTTCTTCTGGGACTGGTACTTTGGGTAGCTTTCATCTTGATATAGGATATAGCACTAGAAGATGCAGTAAGTGTTTTCGATTTGCAGTGTAGGATTTGTGATGTCCTTGCTCATCGCGCACCCCACTATATAGCGCACAGTGGCATTGCTAATTGAGAAACTCGTTTCATATCATAAGGCGACACGAGTCGCCTGAATAAATAAGTCATTAACTGTCTCAAATGCTGTGCCAGGTGCCATGATTGCTGAGCTTGGGCTGACAATTATCTACCCTAATATACCGTCATTTCGGTTTTTCAAAATTGATATACATGGTTATGTGTATATTATAAGGTAATTAC
This sequence comes from Magallana ariakensis, assembly GCA_020458035.1. Lineage (NCBI taxonomy): Eukaryota > Metazoa > Mollusca > Bivalvia > Ostreida > Ostreidae > Magallana > Magallana ariakensis. The sequence goes on from CM035817.1 coordinate 29,659,577, forward strand.
ATGTACAGTAAATAAGCATGTATATCATTTGATAATCAATCTAATCATTAATAACGGGTATTTGATATAGGGGCAAACTATGGTTTCATTGTTTTTGATAATGCGGTTAATTTGCTTGTGCTTATTTTCTTGTCTGCCGCATGCATGTAAATTTCAGCGCACGTTTTCCACGGACTTGTCTCCCTTAGACCATGACGACTTGGAGTTCATTGGAAAATTTATTCGCAGGGCGAATTATAGGAATTATTTTGGATAAAAAAAAATTGATGAATATTTATTTGAAATAGAAAAAGTCTACGACACCTGGTATTCCCAGGCGGTCACCCATCCAAGTACTAACCAAGCTCTACGTTGCTTAACTTCGGTGATCGGACGAGAACCGGTGCTTTCAACGTGATATGGCCGTAGACATTAGCTAAGGTTTATATTGCGTGCATATTGATATATGTATCAAAGAAATTTATTGTTTATAACTCAATTAATTATGTTTCACGTTTCAGTTATTTATATTTTAGTGTTATAAAAGCTTTGTAACTCATTGACTCGCTCCATAAAAAAATATGACTGTTTTGTAGGTCGGGGGGGGGGGTGTGTTTGTGAACGGGCACTTGCTACTGTTGTGAATATAAGAAAAAGAGGGGGAGGGTGGTCTGGTAAGACGGCTTGTGGGTTGTTGTTTTTTTTAACTTGATGATATGACAACAGAATACACTTTAGTGTTTGGAGATGATGAGTGTATGAGCGAACACTTGCTATTGCAGGAAAAGAGGGGGTGGGGTTGTAGTAAATAATACATATCTGTATGACAAAAATAAAATTGAATTGTGGGATATGCAAATGAATGTTGTTGCTGTCATGATTTGTGTGTGGTGTAAATGTTCATTTTTTTTTCCATTTAGAATTCATCTATTTCAATTTTATTGATATGTACACTGATTGTCTATTGTATTGTATAGAGACATCTTTTCGAAAAAATTCCATGGCTCTTAAAAGAGCCGTTTGCAGTTCTATCTGTAGTAACCGCTCAGTACTCCTCATCTGATAACGGAGTCTGACATGTCGTCGGAGATGATCTGTACATCTTCTCCAAACAGTTCACGCCTTAGGTCTGCTACTGTCTGTGCTTTGTTGTGAGCGTAGTCGTAGTACATGTTTCTGAGTCCCTCAACAACTGCCAGTCTCAGTCTAAGGCTGTATCTGAAGGTACGATGGTTCTCTGCCTTGGCTCTACTGTATCTGGACTGCAGGTCAGACATCTTGTAGTTGAGTTGTACAATCTGCTCACATGCTCTCTTAAAGCGACGTTCGCTGTCCATCAACGAAAAACGCTTGTTAATAGTCTTTCTTCTGGGACTGGTACTTTGGGTAGCTTTCATCTTGATATAGGATATAGCACTAGAAGATGCAGTAAGTGTTTTCGATTTGCAGTGTAGGATTTGTGATGTCCTTGCTCATCGCGCACCCCACTATATAGCGCACAGTGGCATTGCTAATTGAGAAACTCGTTTCATATCATAAGGCGACACGAGTCGCCTGAATAAATAAGTCATTAACTGTCTCAAATGCTGTGCCAGGTGCCATGATTGCTGAGCTTGGGCTGACAATTATCTACCCTAATATACCGTCATTTCGGTTTTTCAAAATTGATATACATGGTTATGTGTATATTATAAGGTAATTACATGTACAGTAAATAAGCATGTATATCATTTGATAATCAATCTAATCATTAATAACGGGTATTTGATATAGGGGCAAACTATGGTTTCATTGTTTTTGATAATGCGGTTAATTTGCTTGTGCTTATTTTCTTGTCTGCCGCATGCATGTAAATTTCAGCGCACGTTTTCCACGGACTTGTCTCCCTTAGACCATGACGACTTGGAGTTCATTGGAAAATTTATTCGCAGGGCGAATTATAGGAATTATTTTGGATAAAAAAAAAATTGATGAATTTTTATTTGAAATAGAAAAAGTCTACGACACCTGGTATTCCCAGGCGGTCACCCATCCAAGTACTAACCAAGCTCTACGTTGCTTAACTTCGGTGATCGGACGAGAACCGGTGCTTTCAACGTGATATGGCCGTAGACATTAGCTAAGGTTTATATTGCGTGCATATTGATATATGTATCAAAGAAATTTATTGTTTATAACTCAATTAATTATGTTTCACGTTTCAGTTATTTATATTTTAGTGTTATAAAAGCTTTGTAACTCATTGACTCGCTCCATAAAAAAATATGACTGTTTTGTAGGTCGGGGGGGGGGGGTGTGTTTGTGAACGGGCACTTGCTACTGTTGTGAATATAAGAAAAAGAGGGGGAGGGTGGTCTGGTAAGACGGCTTGTGGGTTGTTGTTTTTTTTAACTTGATGATATGACAACAGAATACACTTTAGTGTTTGGAGATGATGAGTGTATGAGCGAACACTTGCTATTGCAGGAAAAGAGGGGGTGGGGTTGTAGTAAATAATACATATCTGTATGACAAAAATAAAATTGAATTGTGGGATATGCAAATGAATGTTGTTGCTGTCATGATTTGTGTGTGGTGTAAATGTTCATTTTTTTTTCCATTTAGAATTCATCTATTTCAATTTTATTGATATGTACACTGATTGTCTATTGTATTGTATAGAGACATCTTTTCGAAAAAATTCCATGGCTCTTAAAAGAGCCGTTTGCAGTTCTATCTGTAGTAACCGCTCAGTACTCCTCATCTGATAACGGAGTCTGACATGTCGTCGGAGATGATCTGTACATCTTCTCCAAACAGTTCACGCCTTAGGTCTGCTACTGTCTGTGCTTTGTTGTGAGCGTAGTCGTAGTACATGTTTCTGAGTCCCTCAACAACTGCCAGTCTCAGTCTAAGGCTGTATCTGAAGGTACGATGGTTCTCTGCCTTGGCTCTACTGTATCTGGACTGCAGGTCAGACATCTTGTAGTTGAGTTGTACAATCTGCTCACATGCTCTCTTAAAGCGACGTTCGCTGTCCATCAACGAAAAACGCTTGTTAATAGACTGGTACTTTGGGTAGCTTTCATCTTGATATAGGATATAGCACTAGAAGATGCAGTAAGTGTTTTCGATTTGCAGTGTAGGATTTGTGATGTCCTTGCTCATCGCGCACCCCACTATATAGCGCACAGTGGCATTGCTAATTGAGAAACTCGTTTCATATCATAAGGCGACACGAGTCGCCTGAATAAATAAGTCATTAACTGTCTCAAATGCTGTGCCAGGTGCCATGATTGCTGAGCTTGGGCTGACAATTATCTACCCTAATATACCGTCATTTCGGTTTTTCAAAATTGATATACATGGTTATGTGTATATTATAAGGTAATTACATGTACAGTAAATAAGCATGTATATCATTTGATAATCAATCTAATCATTAATAACGGGTATTTGATATAGGGGCAAACTATGGTTTCATTGTTTTTGATAATGCGGTTAATTTGCTTGTGCTTATTTTCTTGTCTGCCGCATGCATGTAAATTTCAGCGCACGTTTTCCACGGACTTGTCTCCCTTAGACCATGACGACTTGGAGTTCAATGGAAAATTTATTCGCAGGGCGAATTATAGGAATTATTTTGGATAAAAAAAAATTGATGAATTTTTATTTGAAATAGAAAAAGTCTACGACACCTGGTATTCCCAGGCGGTCACCCATCCAAGTACTAACCAAGCTCTACGTTGCTGAACTTCGGTGATCGGACGAGAACCGGTGCTTTCAACGTGATATGGCCGTAGACATTAGATATGGTTTATATTGCGTACATATTGATATATGTGTCAAAGAAATTTATTGTTAATAACTCAATTAATTATGTTTCACGTTTCAGTTATTTATATTTTAGTGTTATAAAAGCTTTGTAACTCATTGACTCGCTCCATAAAAAATATGACTTTGTTTTGTAGGTCCGGGGGGGGGGGGGGGTGGGGTGGGGTGTGTGTGTCAACGGGCACTTGCTACTGTTGTGAATATAAGAAAAAGAGGGGGAGGGTGGTCTGGTAAGACGGCTTGTGGGTTGTTGTTTTTTTTAACTTGATGATATGACAACAGAATACACTTTAGTGTTTGGAGATGATGAGTGTATGAGCGAACACTTGCTATTGCAGGAAAAGAGGGGGTGGGGTTGTAGTAAATAATACATATCTGTATGACAAAAATAAAATTGAATTGTGGGATATGCAAATGAATGTTGTTGCTGTCATGATTTGTGTGTGGTGTAAATGTTCATTTTTTTTTCCATTTAGAATTCATCTATTTCAATTTTATTGATATGTACACTGATTGTCTATTGTATTGTATAGAGACATCTTTTCGGAAAAATTCCATGGCTCTTAAAAGAGCCGTTTGCAGTTCTATCTGTAGTAACCGCTCAGTACTCCTGATCTGATACGGAGTCTGACATGTCGTCGGAGATGATCTGTACATCTTCTCCAAACATTTCACGCCTTAGGTCTGCTACTGTCTGTGCTTTGTTGTGAGCGTAGTCGTAGTACATGTTTCTGAGTCCCTCAACAACTGTCAGTCTCAGTCTAAGGCTGTATCTGAAGGTACGATGGTTCTCTGCCTTGGCTCTACTGTATCTGGACTGCAGGTCAGACATCTTGTAGTTGAGTTGCACAATCTGCTCACACGCTCTCTTAAAGCGACGTTCGCTGTCTATCAACGAAAAACGCTTGTCCATAGTCTTTCTTCTGGGACTAGTACTTTGGGTAGCTTTCATCTTGATATAGGATATAGCACTAGAAGATGCAGTAAGTGTTTTCGATTTTGCAGTGTAGGATTTGTGATGTCCTTGCTCATCGCGCACCCCACTATATAGCGCACAGTGGCATTGCTAATTGAGAAACTCGTTTCATTTCATAAGGCGACACGAGTCGCCTGAATAAACAAGTTATTATCTGTCTCAAATGCTGTGCCAGGTGCCATGATTGCTGAGCTTGGGCTGACAATTATCTACCCTAATATACCGTTATTTCGGTTTTTCAAAATTGATATACATAGTTATGTGTATATTATAAGGTAATTACATGTAATTAAGCATGTATCATTTGATAATCAATCTAATCATTAATAACGGGTAATTGATATAGGGGCAAACTATGGTTTCATTGTTTTGGATAATGCGGCTAATTTGCTTGTTTTCTTTTACTTGCTTATTTTCTTGTCTGCCGCATGCATGTAAATTTCAGCGCACGTTTTCCACGGACTTGTCTCCCTTAGACCATGACGACTTGGAGTTCAATGGAAAATTTATTCGCAGGGCGAATTATAGGAATTATTTTGGATAAAAAAAAAATTGATGAATTTTTATTTGAAATAGAAAAAGTCTACGACACCTGGTATTCCCAGGCGGTCACCCATCCAAGTACTAACCAAGCTCTACGTTGCTTAACTTCGGTGATCGGACGAGAACCGGTGCTTTCAACGTGATATGGCCGTAGACAATAGATATGGTTTATATTGCTTACATATTGATATATGTGTCAAAGAAATTTATTGTTAATAACTCAATTAATTATGTTTCACGTTTCAGTTATTTATATTTTAGTGTTATAAAAGCTTTGTAACTCATTGACTCGCTCCATAAAAAATATGACTTTGTTTTGTAGGTCGGGGGGTGGGGTGGGGTGGGGTGGGGTGGGGTGTGTGTGTCAACGGGCACTTACTACTGTTGTGAATATAAGAAAAAGAGGGGGAGGTTGGTCTGGTAAGACGGCTTGTGGGTTGTTGTTTTTTTTAACTTGATGATATGACAACAGAATACACTTTAGTGTTTGGAGATGATGAGTGTATGAGCGAACACTTGCTATTGCAGGAAAAGAGGGGGTGGGGTTGTAGTAAATAATACATATCTGTATGACAAAAATAAAATTGAATTGTGGGATATGCAAATGAATGTTGTTGCTGTCATGATTTGTGTGTGGTGTAAATGTTCATTTTTTTTTCCATTTAGAATTCATCTATTTCAATTTTATTGATATGTACACTGATTGTCTATTGTATTGTATAGAGACATCTTTTCGAAAAAATTCCATGGCTCTTAAAAGAGCCGTTTGCAGTTCTATCTGTAGTAACCGCTCAGTACTCCTGATCTGATACGGAGTCTGACATGTCGTCGGAGATGATCTGTACATCTTCTCCAAACATTTCACGCCTTAGGTCTGCTACTGTCTGTGCTTTGTTGTGAGCGTAGTCGTAGTACATGTTTCTGAGTCCCTCAACAACTGTCAGTCTCAGTCTAAGGCTGTATCTGAAGGTACGATGGTTCTCTGCCTTGGCTCTACTGTATCTGGACTGCAGGTCAGACATCTTGTAGTTGAGTTGCACAATCACACGCTCTCTTAAAGCGACGTTCGCTGTCTATCAACGAAAAACGCTTGTCCATAGTCTTTCTTCTGGGACTGGTACTTTGGGTAGCTTTCATCTTGATATAGGATATAGCACTAGAAGATGCAGTAAGTGTTTTCGATTTTGCAGTGTAGGATTTGTGATGTCCTTGCTCATCGCGCACCCCACTATATAGCGCACAGTGGCATTGCTAATTGAGAAACTCGTTTCATTTCATAAGGCGACACGAGTCGCCTGAATAAACAAGTTATTATCTGTCTCAAATGCTGTGCCAGGTGCCATGATTGCTGAGCTTGGGCTGACAATTATCTACCCTAATATACCGTTATTTCGGTTTTTCAAAATTGATATACATAGTTATGTGTATATTATAAGGTAATTACATGTAATTAAGCATGTATCATTTGATAATCAATCTAATCATTAATAACGGGTAATTGATATAGGGGCAAACTATGGTTTCATTGTTTTGGATAATGCGGCTAATTTGCTTGTTTTCTTTGACTTGCTTATTTTCTTGTCTGCCGCATGCATGTAAATTTCAGCGCACGTTTTCCACGGACTTGTCTCCCTTAGACCATGACGACTTGGAGTTCAATGGAAAATTTATTCGCAGGGCGAATTATAGGAATTATTTTGGATAAAAAAAAAATTGATGAATTTTTATTTGAAATAGAAAAAGTCTACGACACCTGGTATTCCCAGGCGGTCACCCATCCAAGTACTAACCAAGCTCTACGTTGCTTAACTTCGGTGATCGGACGAGAACCGGTGCTTTCAACGTGATATGGCCGTAGACAATAGATATGGTTTATATTGCTTACATATTGATATATGTGTCAAAGAAATTTATTGTTAATAACTCAATTAATTATGTTTCACGTTTCAGTTATTTATATTTTAGTGTTATAAAAGCTTTGTAACTCATTGACTCGCTCCATAAAAAATATGACTTTGTTTTGTAGGTCGGGGGGTGGGGTGGGGTGGGGTGGGGTGGGGTGTGTGTGTCAACGGGCACTTACTACTGTTGTGAATATAAGAAAAAGAGGGGGAGGTTGGTCTGGTAAGACGGCTTGTGGGTTGTTGTTTTTTTTAACTTGATGATATGACAACAGAATACACTTTAGTGTTTGGAGATGATGAGTGTATGAGCGAACACTTGCTATTGCAGGAAAAGAGGGGGTGGGGTTGTAGTAAATAATACATATCTGTATGACAAAAATAAAATTGAATTGTGGGATATGCAAATGAATGTTGTTGCTGTCATGATTTGTGTGTGGTGTAAATGTTCATTTTTTTTTCCATTTAGAATTCATCTATTTCAATTTTATTGATATGTACACTGATTGTCTATTGTATTGTATAGAGACATCTTTTCGAAAAAATTCCATGGCTCTTAAAAGAGCCGTTTGCAGTTCTATCTGTAGTAACCGCTCAGTACTCCTGATCTGATACGGAGTCTGACATGTCGTCGGAGATGATCTGTACATCTTCTCCAAACATTTCACGCCTTAGGTCTGCTACTGTCTGTGCTTTGTTGTGAGCGTAGTCGTAGTACATGTTTCTGAGTCCCTCAACAACTGTCAGTCTCAGTCTAAGGCTGTATCTGAAGGTACGATGGTTCTCTGCCTTGGCTCTACTGTATCTGGACTGCAGGTCAGACATCTTGTAGTTGAGTTGCACAATCACACGCTCTCTTAAAGCGACGTTCGCTGTCTATCAACGAAAAACGCTTGTCCATAGTCTTTCTTCTGGGACTGGTACTTTGGGTAGCTTTCATCTTGATATAGGATATAGCACTAGAAGATGCAGTAAGTGTTTTCGATTTTGCAGTGTAGGATTTGTGATGTCCTTGCTCATCGCGCACCCCACTATATAGCGCACAGTGGCATTGCTAATTGAGAAACTCGTTTCATTTCATAAGGCGACACGAGTCGCCTGAATAAACAAGTTATTATCTGTCTCAAATGCTGTGCCAGGTGCCATGATTGCTGAGCTTGGGCTGACAATTATCTACCCTAATATACCGTTATTTCGGTTTTTCAAAATTGATATACATAGTTATGTGTATATTATAAGGTAATTACATGTAATTAAGCATGTATCATTTGATAATCAATCTAATCATTAATAACGGGTAATTGATATAGGGGCAAACTATGGTTTCATTGTTTTGGATAATGCGGCTAATTTGCTTGTTTTCTTTGACTTGCTTATTTTCTTGTCTGCCGCATGCATGTAAATTTCAGCGCACGTTTTCCACGGACTTGTCTCCCTTAGACCATGACGACTTGGAGTTCAATGGAAAATTTATTCGCAGGGCGAATTATAGGAATTATTTTGGATAAAAAAAAAATTGATGAATTTTTATTTGAAATAGAAAAAGTCTACGACACCTGGTATTCCCAGGCGGTCACCCATCCAAGTACTAACCAAGCTCTACGTTGCTTAACTTCGGTGATCGGACGAGAACCGGTGCTTTCAACGTGATATGGCCGTAGACATTAGCTAAGGTTTATATTGCGTGCATATTGATATATGTGTCAAAGAAATTTATTGTTTATAACTCAATTAATTATGTTTCACGTTTCAGTTATTTATATTTTAGTGTTATAAAAGCTTTGTAACTCATTGACTCGCTTCATAAAAAAATATGACTTTGTTTTGTAGGTCGGGGGGGGGGGGGTGGGGTGGGGTGTGTGTGTCAACGGGCACTTGCTACTGTTGTGAATATAAGAAAAAGAGGGGGAGGGTGGTCTGGTAAGACGGCTTGTGGGTTGTTGTTTTTTTTAACTTGATGATATGACAACAGAATACACTTTAGTGTTTGGAGATGATGAGTGTATGAGCGAACACTTGCTATTGCAGGAAAAGAGGGGGTGGGGTTGTAGTAAATAATACATATCTGTATGACAAAAATAAAATTGAATTGTGGGATATGCAAATGAATGTTGTTGCTGTCATGATTTGTGTGTGGTGTAAATGTTCATTTTTTTTTCCATTTAGAATTCATCTATTTCAATTTTATTGATATGTACACTGATTGTCTATTGTATTGTATAGAGACATCTTTTCGGAAAAATTCCATGGCTCTTAAAAGAGCCGTTTGCAGTTCTATCTGTAGTAACCGCTCAGTACTCCTGATCTGATACGGAGTCTGACATGTCGTCGGAGATGATCTGTACATCTTCTCCAAACATTTCACGCCTTAGGTCTGCTACTGTCTGTGCTTTGTTGTGAGCGTAGTCGTAGTACATGTTTCTGAGTCCCTCAACAACTGTCAGTCTCAGTCTAAGGCTGTATCTGAAGGTACGATGGTTCTCTGCCTTGGCTCTACTGTATCTGGACTGCAGGTCAGACATCTTGTAGTTGAGTTGCACAATCTGCTCACACGCTCTCTTAAAGCGACGTTCGCTGTCTATCAACGAAAAACGCTTGTCCACAGTCTTTCTTCTGGGACTAGTACTTTGGGTAGCTTTCATCTTGATATAGGATATAGCACTAGAAGATGCAGTAAGTGTTTTCGATTTTGCAGTGTAGGATTTGTGATGTCCTTGCTCATCGCGCACCCCACTATATAGCGCACAGTGGCATTGCTAATTGAGAAACTCGTTTCATTTCATAAGGCGACACGAGTCGCCTGAATAAACAAGTTATTATCTGTCTCAAATGCTGTGCCAGGTGCCATGATTGCTGAGCTTGGGCTGACAATTATCTACCCTAATATACCGTTATTTCGGTTTTTCAAAATTGATATACATGGTTATGTGTATATTATAAGGTAATTACATGTAATTAAGCATGTATCATTTGATAATCAATCTAATCATTAATAACGGGTAATTGATATAGGGGCAAACTATGGTTTCATTGTTTTGGATAATGCGGCTAATTTGCTTGTTTTCTTTGACTTGCTTATTTTCTTGTCTGCCGCATGCATGTAAATTTCAGCGCACGTTTTCCACGGACTTGTCTCCCTTAGACCATGACGACTTGGAGTTCAATGGAAAATTTATTCGCAGGGCGAATTATAGGAATTATTTTGGATAAAAAAAAAATTGATGAATTTTTATTTGAAATAGAAAAAGTCTACGACACCTGGTATTCCCAGGCGGTCACCCATCCAAGTACTAACCAAGCTCTACGTTGCTTAACTTCGGTGATCGGACGAGAACCGGTGCTTTCAACGTGATATGGCCGTAGACAATAGATATGGTTTATATTGCTTACATATTGATATATGTGTCAAAGAAATTTATTGTTAATAACTCAATTAATTATGTTTCACGTTTCAGTTATTTATATTTTAGTGTTATAAAAGCTTTGTAACTCATTGACTCGCTCCATAAAAAATATGACTTTGTTTTGTAGGTCGGGGGGTGGGGTGGGGTGGGGTGGGGTGGGGTGTGTGTGTCAACGGGCACTTACTACTGTTGTGAATATAAGAAAAAGAGGGGGAGGTTGGTCTGGTAAGACGGCTTGTGGGTTGTTGTTTTTTTTAACTTGATGATATGACAACAGAATACACTTTAGTGTTTGGAGATGATGAGTGTATGAGCGAACACTTGCTATTGCAGGAAAAGAGGGGGTGGGGTTGTAGTAAATAATACATATCTGTATGACAAAAATAAAATTGAATTGTGGGATATGCAAATGAATGTTGTTGCTGTCATGATTTGTGTGTGGTGTAAATGTTCATTTTTTTTTCCATTTAGAATTCATCTATTTCAATTTTATTGATATGTACACTGATTGTCTATTGTATTGTATAGAGACATCTTTTCGAAAAAATTCCATGGCTCTTAAAAGAGCCGTTTGCAGTTCTATCTGTAGTAACCGCTCAGTACTCCTGATCTGATACGGAGTCTGACATGTCGTCGGAGATGATCTGTACATCTTCTCCAAACATTTCACGCCTTAGGTCTGCTACTGTCTGTGCTTTGTTGTGAGCGTAGTCGTAGTACATGTTTCTGAGTCCCTCAACAACTGTCAGTCTCAGTCTAAGGCTGTATCTGAAGGTACGATGGTTCTCTGCCTTGGCTCTACTGTATCTGGACTGCAGGTCAGACATCTTGTAGTTGAGTTGCACAATCACACGCTCTCTTAAAGCGACGTTCGCTGTCTATCAACGAAAAACGCTTGTCCATAGTCTTTCTTCTGGGACTGGTACTTTGGGTAGCTTTCATCTTGATATAGGATATAGCACTAGAAGATGCAGTAAGTGTTTTCGATTTTGCAGTGTAGGATTTGTGATGTCCTTGCTCATCGCGCACCCCACTATATAGCGCACAGTGGCATTGCTAATTGAGAAACTCGTTTCATTTCATAAGGCGACACGAGTCGCCTGAATAAACAAGTTATTATCTGTCTCAAATGCTGTGCCAGGTGCCATGATTGCTGAGCTTGGGCTGACAATTATCTACCCTAATATACCGTTATTTCGGTTTTTCAAAATTGATATACATGGTTATGTGTATATTATAAGGTAATTACATGTAATTAAGCATGTATCATTTGATAATCAATCTAATCATTAATAACGGGTAATTGATATAGGGGCAAACTATGGTTTCATTGTTTTGGATAATGCGGCTAATTTGCTTGTTTTCTTTTACTTGCTTATTTTCTTGTCTGCCGCATGCATGTAAATTTCAGCGCACGTTTTCCACGGACTTGTCTCCCTTAGACCATGACGACTTGGAGTTCAATGGAAAATTTATTCGCAGGGCGAATTATAGGAATTATTTTGGATAAAAAAAAAATTGATGAATTTTTATTTGAAATAGAAAAAGTCTACGACACCTGGTATTCCCAGGCGGTCACCCATCCAAGTACTAACCAAGCTCTACGTTGCTTAACTTCGGTGATCGGACGAGAACCGGTGCTTTCAACGTGATATGGCCGTAGACATTAGCTAAGGTTTATATTGCGTGCATATTGATATATGTGTCAAAGAAATTTATTGTTTATAACTCAATTAATTATGTTTCACGTTTCAGTTATTTATATTTTAGTGTTATAAAAGCTTTGTAACTCATTGACTCGCTTCATAAAAAAATATGACTTTGTTTTGTAGGTCGGGGGGGGGGGGGGGTGTTTGTGAACGGGCACTTGCTACTGTTGTGAATATAAGAAAAAGAGGGGGAGGGTGGTTTGGTAAGACGGCTTGTGGATTTTTTTTGGTTTTTTTTTGTTTTTGTTTTAAACTTGATGACATGACAGAATACACTTTAGTGTTTGGAGATGATGAGAGTGTGGGATGGATGTATAAGCGAACACTTGCTATTGCAGGAAAACAGGGGGTGGGCTTGTAGTAAATAATACATATCTGTATGACAAAAATAAAATTTAATTGTGGGATATGCAAATGAATGTTGTTGCTGTCATAATTTGTGTGTGGTGTATATGTTCATTTTTTTTTCCATTTAGAATTTATCTATTTCAATTATATTGATATGTACACTGGTATGTCTATTGTATTGTATAGAGACATCTTTTCGAAAAAATTTCCTGGCTCTTAAAAGAGCCGTTTGCAGTTATATCTGTAGTAACCGCCCAGTACTCCTGATCTGATCCGGAGTCTGACATTAGATATGGTTTATATTGCGTACATATTGATATATGTGTCAAAGAAATTTATTGTTAATAACTCAATTAATTATGTTTCACGTTTCAGTTATTTATATTTTAGTGTTATAAAAGCTTTGTAACTCATTGACTCGCTCCATAAAAAATATGACTTTGTTTTGTAGGTCGGGGGGGGGGGGTGGGTGGGGTGGGGTGTGTGTGTCAACGGGCACTTGCTACTGTTGTGAATATAAGAAAAAGAGGGGGAGGTTGGTCTGGTAAGACGGCTTGTGGGTTGTTGTTTTTTTTAACTTGATGATATGACAACAGAATACACTTTAGTGTTTGGAGATGATGAGTGTATGAGCGAACACTTGCTATTGCAGGAAAAGAGGGGGTGGGGTTGTAGTAAATAATACATATCTGTATGACAAAAATAAAATTGAATTGTGGGATATGCAAATGAATGTTGTTGCTGTCATGATTTGTGTGTGGTGTAAATGTTCATTTTTTTTTCCATTTAGAATTCATCTATTTCAATTTTATTGATATGTACACTGATTGTCTATTGTATTGTATAGAGACATCTTTTCGAAAAAATTCCATGGCTCTTAAAAGAGCCGTTTGCAGTTCTATCTGTAGTAACCGCTCAGTACTCCTCATCTGATCCGGAGTCTGACATGTCGTCGGAGATGATCTGTACATCTTCTCCAAACATTTCACGCCTTAGGTCTGCTACTGTCTGTGCTTTGTTGTGAGCGTAGTCGTAGTACATGTTTCTGAGTCCCTCAACAACTGTCAGTCTCAGTCTAAGGCTGTATCTGAAGGTACGATGGTTCTCTGCCTTGGCTCTACTGTATCTGGACTGCAGGTCAGACATCTTGTAGTTGAGTTGCACAATCTGCTCACACGCTCTCTTAAAGCGACGTTCGCTGTCCATCAACGAAAAACGCTTGTCCATAGTCTTTCTTCTGGGACTGGTACTTTGGGTAGCTTTCATCTTGATATAGGATATAGCACTAGAAGATGCAGTAAGTGTTTTCGATTTTGCAGTGTAGGATTTGTGATGTCCTTGCTCATCGCGCACCCCACTATATAGCGCACAGTGGCATGGCTAATTGAGAAACTCGTTTCATTTCATAAGGCGACACGAGTCGCCTGAATAAACAAGTTATTATCTGTCTCAAATGCTGTGCCAGGTGCCATGATTGCTGAGCTTGGGCTGACAATTATCTACCCTAATATACCGTTATTTCGGTTTTTCAAAATTGATATACATGGTTATGTGTATATTATAAGGTAATTACATGTACAGTAATTAAGCATGTATATCATTTGATAATCAATCTAATCATTAATAACGGGTATTTGATATAGGGGCAAACTATGGTTTCATTGTTTTTGATAATGCGGTTAATTTGCTTGTGCTTATTTTCTTGTCTGCCGCATGCATGTAAATTTCAGCGCACGTTTTCCACGGACTTGTCTCCCTTAGACCATGACGACTTGGAGTTCATTGGAAAATTTATTCGCAGGGCGAATTATAGGAATTATTTTGGATAAAAAAAAAAAATTGATGAATATTTATTTGAAATAGAAAAAGTCTACGACACCTGGTATTCCCAGGCGGTCACCCATCCAAGTACTAACCAAGCTCTACGTTGCTTAACTTCGGTGATCGGACGAGAACCGGTGCTTTCAACGTGATATGGCCGTAGACATTAGCTAAGGTTTATATTGCGTGCATATTGATATATGTGTCAAAGAAATTTATTGTTTATAACTCAATTAATTATGTTTCACGTTTCAGTTATTTATATTTTAGTGTTATAAAAGCTTTGTAACTCATTGACTCGCTTCATAAAAAAATATGACTTTGTTTTGTAGGTCGGGGGGGGGGGGGGGTGTTTGTGAACGGGCACTTGCTACTGTTGTGAATATAAGAAAAAGAGGGGGAGGGTGGTTTGGTAAGACGGCTTGTGGATTTTTTTTGGTTTTTTTTGTTTTTGTTTTAAACTTGATGACATGACAGAATACACTTTAGTGTTTGGAGATGATGAGAGTGTGGGATGGATGTATAAGCGAACACTTGCTATTGCAGGAAAACAGGGGGTGGGCTTGTAGTAAATAATACATATCTGTATGACAAAAATAAAATTTAATTGTGGGATATGCAAATGAATGTTGTTGCTGTCATAATTTGTGTGTGGTGTATATGTTCATTTTTTTTTTCCATTTAGAATTTATCTATTTCAATTATATTGATATGTACACTGGTATGTCTATTGTATTGTATAGAGACATCTTTTCGAAAAAATTTCCTGGCTCTTAAAAGAGCCGTTTGCAGTTATATCTGTAGTAACCGCTCAGTACTCCTGATCTGATCCGGAGTCTGACATGTCGTCGGAGATGACCAAACATTTCACGCCTTAGGTCTGCTACTGTCTGTGCTTTGTTGTGAGCGTAGTCGTAGTACATGTTTCTGAGTCCCTCAACAACTGCCAGTCTCAGTCTAAGGCTGTATCTGAAGGTACGATGGTTCTCTGCCTTGGCTCTACTGTATCTGGACTGCAGATCAGACATCTTGTAGTTGAGTTGTACAATCTGCTCACATGCTCTCTTAAAGCGACGTTCGCTGTCCATCAACGAAAAACGCTTGTCCATAGTCTTTCTTCTGGGACTGGTACTTTGGGTAGCTTTCATCTTGATATAGGATATAGCACTAGGAGATGCAGTAAGTGTTTTCGATTTGCAGTGTAGGATTTGTGATGTCCTTGCTCATCGCGCACCCCACTATATAGCGCACAGTGGCATTGCTAATTGAGAAACTCGTTTCATTTCATAAGGCGACACGAGTCGCCTGAATAAACAAGTTATTATCTGTCTCAAATGCTGTGCCAGGTGCCATGATTGCTGAGCTTGGGCTGGCAATTATCTACCCTAATATACCGTTATTTCGTTTTTTCAAAATTGATATACATGGTTATGTGTATATTATAAGGTAATTACATGTACAGTAATTAAGCATGTATCATTTGATATATTCAATCTAATCATTAATAACGGGTAATTGATATAGGGGCAAACTATGGTTTCATTGATTTTGATAATGCGGTTAATTTGCTTGTTCTTATTTTCTTGTCTGCCGCATGCATGTAAATTTCAGCGCACGTTTTCCACGGACTTGTCACCCTTAGACCATGACGACTTGGAGTTCATTGGAAAATTTATTCGCAGGGCGAATTATAGGAATTATTTTGGATAAAAAAAAAAATTGATGAATATTTATTTGAAATAGAAAAAGTCTACGACACCTGATATTCCCAGGCGGTCACCCATCCAAGTACTAACCAAGCTCTACGTTGCTTAACTTCGGTGATCGGACGAGAACCGGTGCTTTCAACGTGATATGGCCGTAGACATTAGGTAAGGTTTATATTGCGTGCATATTGATATATGTGTCAAAGAAATTTATTGTTTAAAACTCAATTAATTATGTTTCACGTTTCAGTTATTTATATTTTAGTGTTATAAAAGCTTTGTAACTCATTGACTCGCTTCATAAAAAAATATGACTTTGTTTTGTAGGTCGGGGGGGGGGCGGTGTTTGTGAACGGGCACTTGCTACTGTTGTGAATATAAGAAAAAGAGGGGGAGGGTGGTCTGGTAAGACGGCTTGTGTATTTTTTTTGGTTTTTTTTTTGTTGTTTTTGTTTTAAACTTGATGATATGACAGAATACACTTTAGTGTTTGGAGATGATGAGAGTGTGGGATGGATGTATAAGCGAACACTTGCTATTGCAGGAAAACAGGGGGTGGGCTTGTAGTAAATAATACATATCTGTATGACAAAAATAAAATTTAATTGTGGGATATGCAAATGAATGTTGTTGCTGTCATGATTTGTGTGTGGTGTATATGTTCATTTTTATCGGTTACGGAAAAGGGCGAGCGTGATCCGAATGGGCCAAAGGTTCCCAATACGCATGCGCTGAACCGGAAGATGCGAGATTACGCCCAGAATCTTCTAGAAAAAAACATACAGTAATTCCGACATACTGCATACTGCTAGTATATAACGTCTCTGTTTATATTCATTCATTTGATTAGCAGAAATTTGATATTGATATTTAATCTTAATATAATCATGTCTTCTGAGAGAAATATTAATGATTCTTTGCCTGTTGAGAAGAGAGAGAATCTTGAGAAAGGAATAAGGATACGAAAACAGAGGTATGTAATTGATCCTTTTGGAGTAACCAGTTCAACGATGGGCCCTAGCAAGCCCCAGACCTATAGGGATAGACTTATGTGTGATTACTGTCGAATTCGATATGAGAAGCATTATATTATGAAACATTTGGATGGATGTAAGAAGAAGAGCGATTCGAGGAAGAATCACGACATTAGAGATTATATAATGTCAGACAGGTCGGTCCAACGACACCTCGGCCCCGGGACAACTCGTCCTAATGACACCTCGGCCTGACGAGTAGGCCCACGTAAACGACACCTCGGAACAAGCAAAATTAAATAAATTTAAATATTTTTATTTATGTGTTCATTTTATTAAAGGAAGTGAACATGAAAAAATTATCAAAGCCTCAAATTTGTCTGTTTGATGTCCAGTACCGATCAGACCCAACCTAACACCAGAGTAAACCCCAACTAAACCCCGGGCTTACTTTCTGGGTTTACTTTGGGATTACTCCGGGTTTACTGTTTGAAAATTTGGGTCCACTCGGGGTTTACTTTGGGTTTACTCGGGGTTCACTTTGGATTTACTAGAGAATTGCTTTTGCGGTCAACTGTACGCACTGAAGTGTGAAGCAGACCAGTATTTTATCATCTTACTGCCTGTAATTCCTGCCTCTTGTATATTCCGAATACACATGTAGCGTCTGCTTTCAGAGGTGTACAGTACCAATCAGACCCAACCTAACAGAAAGTAAACCCCAACTAAACCCTGGGTTTACTTTCTGGGTTTACTCCGGGTTTACTAGAGTGGACCCAGAGTAAACCCAGAGTGGACACAGAGAGTAAACCCCGATCAGAAGTATACCCCTGAGGCGTGTTCAGCAGACCGAGCGCTCGCGATCGGATTTGTATGCGAACGGATCCAGTCAACTGAACGCACAGCGAGCGCTCGTTAAAATCCAAAATGGCTGACAATGTAAATATGAGTGTGTTATGAAAATTACAATTTTCGATTTTAACGTAGGTATTTGGTTATCCGGATTATACGAGCGTTTAAGGTTTCATATTTATATGTTTTGTTTACGTTTGCGACAACAGGAAAACTACATACAAAGAAGTAAAGGACTTTTGAAGAAAAAACAGACTTCGACAATCGGGCCACTGTTTGTCTCTGTATTAACTGTGATTCAAAAAGTTATACAGTGATACAAACAAGGGGTTTTCTTGTCGTAAGTCACTATCGTCTGCTACTTCTTCCAACGCCATGGCTAAGTATTGCAATCAAACTCTGTACCAATGTGCAGTTTGTGAAAGTCTGTTTTTCTCCCTTTCTGACTGTCAGTCATACAGATAGCTGCAGAGGTTCTAATCCGAGACAGTCTATTAAAATCATAGAAGAGACTAGGTTGATAAGCTTTTATATAGATTATTCTTAAAGATAATGAACTTGAAATATCAATAATTTGGACTATATCTTATAGTTTATTGAAAGTTTCTGTAGTTTTTATTACAAACATTAAAGAGTTGGAGGAAACAAGTCATTTTATATATTTTATATTGATCATTATTATCCCAACTCATATATACTCCTCATGCATGTATTGAAATTTTAAAAAATATAAAAGACAGCTAGGACACTGTCTGTTTATAACTCAAGGGGAGTTAGTAAGTGCTTATTCAATGGGGAAAAAATTCTGAAATGTGTTTATATTTATGTCAAACATTGTTTTGATATTTTATTCATTTACCTGTATAGAGATACCTGTACCAGTGAGTCCATCGACTCCTCAAACAAAACCCATGAGGATGGAGGTAATACTGTAATAGTTAATTGTTGGGCAATATAAAAGAAGCATAACTAGTCAGCTTAATCAATGAATAAAATATTATGAAAATCCTAGTGTTTTTTAAAGAAACTTGCCAGTAAATACATGAATTTTTATCGGCAAATGGCCCATGGCAATCTGAAACCTTGTTATCCTAGTGTTTTTTAAAGAAACTTACCAATAAATACATTTATTTCCATAAACCACCATTTTTTTTTTTACCTTTTTTGAATGATACTGTTATAATTTTCAGGAATTCTATTGATTAGCTTGAAAGGATCATACATGGTCATAATTTGTTAATGAATTAATGCTTTACAGAATTATTTCTGTATTGTATCGCTTGTAGCTGATTTAGAAAATTGATTACCCATTATCAATAATAGATTTTTCAGCTACACTGTAAAATTGTAACCCTACCTTTTTAAAATACGTATATCAGACCATTTTTCAGAATCCTCTGCATTAGTAAATGACTGTACTGAAGATGACATACCAGCAGAAAGGCAAGGAGGTATTTAAAAAAATAAGTTTAAATTGGCTACCATGCATATACATTAGATTGGGAATGATAACTCTTTGATGTTGAAGTGGCATAAGCGATTTATAAGAAAGCATTATATTTCGCAAGATATTGATTTTCTATTATCATATAAAGTACATATAACACCAATTTATTGGTAGATGTTTTGTGCTCTCAAAATTATAAAACATTGTTCAAAAGCATCATGCTGGTGGATACTACTTTCGTGTGTCTGAGTGTTTTACAATAATCCCACTGTATAAAATTTTCATACTCTTTTCACTTTCAAGTAAAATATGTCAGATTCAGAGGGGACATCATTAGGTGTATATTTCTTCACAAAACTTAATATTCAGGCAATACTTTTTTTTATAAAACCAAACCAAACTGATGTAATGACACTAACTTTTTACAGTTTGCTTACTTTATCAAAGCAAGAATGTAGATGGTTCTGTCAATCATAATTTATTTTATTTATGCGGATTGCGGGGACATATTTTGTGTGTGTACGTATGTTGTTGATGGTTTTTTTCCCCAACTTACAGTACTCTTTAGACCAATCAACTTGTGCATTATAAGTAATTGAGATACCAGATAATTTTCTATAAAGATTATATACAAGATTGTTTTACTGTATTCAAATTGTGTTTGTATCGTTTTTCGTTCCTCCCAATTCCTAATGTGTGTGTTACTAACTATCTGACATGAGGGGCAAATCCCTTGATCGATCACTATTTTTGCAGTTATCACCTGCAGTAGTGAATACAACAGGGAGATCCCCATTGTCATCCTGACAAGATGCATCCAAACCATTTGTTTCATAATTGTGTCTTCTCTAACACCTTGTCAATGATTATTAATTACACTGATATATATATATATATATATATATATATATATATATATATATATATATATATATATATATATATATATATATATATATATATATATATATATATACACACACACACACACACACACACACACACACACACATACCCTTTTATTCATGTTCCTTTTTCCCTATCCAAAATCCTATGTGTGTTTCTAACTGTCTGTCATGACGATCTGTGGGTTCAAATCCCACCACTACGTATTTCTTGGATTCAGAGTACCGTAGTGATTTAAACTGGGAGGTCTCATTGCCTTGCTAACAAAAATATATATTGAATATGTGTGTTTCTTGCATGTAATGTAAATATTAAAGTGACACAAGATTTTGTTTCACTGAAATATAAGTATTACAAAAATAAAACTACAGAAGGAGGTCATGCAATTTCATTTCTTTTTTATGTATAGAGCTGTAATTGCTTTTGAAAGATATATAGTCATTGTTAAATTAATTCAGTAAATTATTGAATTTTAATCATACTGATTCATTAGTCAGGAAATGAGAATTAATCATATTGAATTTTCAGATTCATTAACATGGACCAATGAAGCTGTTTTACTTTTGATCACGCTAAAAAAGGAAAACAACAGTCTCTTTACTTCAAATACCGTGACGCAAAAGCAGGCGTGGAGAAACATTTCTGAGGAGATGTGTAAGAAAGGCCACCACCTAACTGGAGATGAGTGTAGCAGAAAGTTTCGCTCACTTAAGAATAGGTTTGAAAATACACAACACCAGAGATGTCCTATTTGACAAATCCCTTACATTAACTTTAAACTAGATCAAGAAATACAAATACAAACCAATTATCATTCTTATACACTTATGCAATATCAAATAACTTCTACAGACCATATATCTTTAACTTATAAAATAGCATATCTTGTTTTCACAAGAATCGTTTGTGTCATATCTCATTTCTTGTCCTTTTCAAGTATAACAAAATATTATCAAAAGTGATTTGTTTGATATACACAGATTTTAATTCAAGGATTATTCCCCTCCCTCTCCCCCACCCCCAAAAATATAATAAAGACATTTTACATAACTTTGGAAAATGAGATGTTGAAGACAAATGTTTCATTTCATTTTTGAATTCATATCATGTTTGTTTAATTAATATTGTTCATTTGTTTTGAACATATACCTAAAGTGATGGGTTCATGCATTCTGGTATTGTGCCACAATTTATTAACAAGAGGCCCATGGGCCACATCGCTCACCTGAGGAACAATAGGTATGATGAAATCAGCTTAATGGAGTCATAATATCAACTATCTGGACAATGTAGTATAATACATGTAGATCCTGTATAAATGAAAATCCATTTTTCCCCCTGGATATTCTTATTTTTATTATCATTAGTCCCTTTTCTAACAGGATGATTTTATAGTCATAACACATGTTGAGCATTGCAGTTCTCAAAAAGATCCTAAACAATTGTTTATGTATGGGATATAAATCTACATCAAACTCTGAACCCCTTGTGAGGCCCAAGAATCATCAAGGGGCCAAAGTCTAAACAATTTTAAAGAATCATCTGGCTGATTAGTTTCTGAGAAGAAGATTTTTAAAGATTTACTCTATATATTCCTATGTAGAAATTCAACCCCCAATTGTGGCCCCACCCTACCCCTGGGGGTCATGATTTTCACAACTTTGAATCTACGCTACCAGAGGATGCTTCCACACAAGTTTCAGATTTCCATACTTATTAGTTTCTGAGAAGAAGATTCTTAAAGATTGACTCTATATATTCCTATGTAAAAATTCCACCACCCCCCCCCCCCCCCATTGTGGCCCCATCCTACTCCCGGGGGTCATGTTTTTCACAACTTTGAATCTACACTACCTGAGGATGCTTCCACACAAGTTTCAGCTTTCCTGGCTGATTAGGTTCTGAGAAGAAGATTTTTAAAGATTTACTCTATATTCCTATGTAAATATTCAACCCCCCATTGTGGCCCCATCCTACCCCCAGGGGTCATGATTTTCACAACTTTGAATCTACACTACCTGCGGATTGTTCCACACAAGTTTCAGTTTTCCATACTAATTAGTTTCTGAGAAGAAGATTTTTAAAAATTTACTCTATAAATTCCTATGTAAAAATTCGACCCCCTATTGTGGCCCCATCGTACTCCCGGGGGTCATGATTTTCACAACTTTGTATCTACACTACCTGAGGACGCTTCCACACAAGTTTCAGCTTTCCTGGCTGTTTAGTTTTTGAGAAGAAGATTTTTAAAGATTTACTCTATATATTCCTATGTAAAAATTCAACCCCCCATTGTGGCCCCACCCTAACCCCGGGGGTCATGATTTTCACAACTTTGAATCTTCACTTCCTGCGGATTGTTCCACACAAGTTTCAGTTTTCCTGGCTGATTAGTTTCTAAGAAGAAGATTTTTAAAGATTTACTCTATATATTCCTATGTAAAAATTCGACCCCCCATTGTGGCCCCACCCTACCCCCGGGGGTCATGATTTTCACAATTTGGAATCTACACTACCTGAGGATGCTTCCACATAAGTTTCAGCTTTCCTGGCCAAATGGTTCTTGAGAAGAAGATTTTTGAAAATTTCTTAAAAATTTTCAATAATTCCTAATTAACTCCCCTTGAGAAAGGGCGTGGTCCTTAATTTTCACAACTTTGAATCTCCTTTACCTAAGGGTGTTTTGTGCCAAGTTTGGTTGAAATTGGCCCAGTAGTTCTTGAGAAGATGTCAAAAATGTGAAAAGTTTACGGACAGACAGACGGACGACAGACAAAATGTGATCAGAAAAGCTCACTTGAGCTTTCAGCTCAGGTGAGCTAAAAAGTATGTAATGAGTTTCAACATACTTGTAAATTCATGATGCAAAACTCAGTAAATCATTCTTTAAGTAATCAAACATTAGAAATTTTTACTTTAAATCACTTACATCACAAATTTTGACTCTGAGTTACTTAAATACAATTAACCAAAAAGTCATTAAAAAAGGCACAATGAAATGAGTGGGTAAAAAAAAATGGTTTTTATTTTAATTAAATTATAAAAGGGAAACACTTCTTACCAATTGCCATCATAGGGGAAGCTGATAAACAATGAAGTTTGACTGATTTTGCAATGCTTGATATCGACACATTTAAATGGTAAATTTTAGGTACAAAATCATCAATGAAAGAAACTCCAAGACTGGACATGGCCGTCAGTCTTGGAGATTCTTCTCACAGATGCAAGATCTGTTGCATGGGGACCCTGCAGTATCTCCAATTGCAGTAGCCTCTTCTATGGAAGCCTGCATCCCAGAGGACAGATCAAAGGAGAAAGACCCAGTAGCAACCGAGAGTGGACCATCTTTAAGAAAGGGGAAGCGTCCATCATCATCATGTAAGGAGCCAAGCTGGATAAGAAATTTCCGAGAGGAACTGCAAACCATGCATAAAGAAAGGATGATTTTAGAGGAAAAACGTATTAAACTGGAAGAACGGCGGGTTATTGCCCTCGAGAAACTGGTAGAAGAAGTTAACAAATAGAAATCTTTAACTGTTGTTGTTGGTTATTTTCAAGGTATAAATTTATGAGTCATTATTTTGCCAATTAGTTATTGTTACTGGTATATGTATATTTACATGCTATGTGGACAGGGCTCTTTGATTAAAATTGTTGGGCCAGTAGCTGAAAGGTTGCCACTTAAAGTATAATTAATTGCCCTGCAGATGATAATGTCTTATAATACACGATACAAAATTAAATTACTGGTATAGGAAAATATTTTAAATATAATATCTACCGGTAAATTAAGTATTTGGTTTATATCTTTACTATATTATAAAGATAATATCATATTTAAGAATTTGAGGTGGCTCACTACACCTTGAAATAGTTTCTCAAATCAGCAGACAATTACATGATTATGAAAGACAGCATGATGCATTAATTAAGTCATATAGGTGAAAAAATTTCCAATAAAAATCTATGATTTTTAAAAAATGATTTAGAAAATATGAACAAAATCCCCACGCAGTTTGGAACTTATGATGTATCATAGGTTTACAAGCCCGATACCAGGGGCGTAGCTAAGGCTTCCTTATTGTGGAAGCAAATTAAGGCAGGGGGCTTTGGGGCCGCCTTGAACCCCCCCCTCCAATGTGTACAGAGCGAAGCCCTGGTGGGGGCCCAGTGGGCGCCCAGAAGCTGGCGAGTTTTCAGCATTTCAAACACTTCATTTTGAGTATCCAGAAAAAGGAGTTTAACCCCAATTTTTAATGTGTAAAATGCTTACTTCAACATCATCATAAAATTAACAATAAAGAAGAAAAAGTAGTGCCTGATTTATAATGAGATTAATTTAATATACCGGTAATATATCTAACAAGTCTTGTGCTTTCTCCCCTAATGGTCTATACCATTTTTGTCTACAAAAATACTCTTATATATTTAAACTTTAAGAATCCGTTATTTCGATCTCGATAATCTATTCATAATCATTGTCAACCTATCACTCAGGCTATACAATTGCATGCAAATATAATAATAGAATATATCAGAAGAGCAATTTATTATTTTTTTTATTTATTGAAAAAGAAAGGTGAGTCGTCTGTTCTATTTCTCAGCAAATTCTGAGATAACAGCGGCTTAGTTTAATTTTTATTCCTAAAAAAAAAGTTTTCATTAATCAGCATTATTTAAATTTTATTTTTATTTTTATTTATTTTTGAAAATGATGTGGAAGCACTTGCGTATTTGCGTACTCCTAGCTACGCGCCTGGATACTTAAACCACTGAGCTACGGTGATATAAGCCTTGATGTAGTGAGGTACCTTAAGTCATATCTGATGGATAATTTATTTGACCATCCATTGTCCTTAAAGTCAATAAATTATTTTCACCTGCATGTTTTATTAATGCAAATAACTGGACATCTCAGATGTTTTATTATTTCACATGAATATAAAATGTATGTTATTATTCATACCAGTCTTTCTTTTTCAATTAAATATACCGGTACAATTACTTGTAACATTCTCCTGAACTTATAGATACATGTACAAAAAACTACATGTACTTCACATCAGAAGATGCATGATACTTCTTCTTTTCTCCTGTCCTGTAATAACCCCTCTTGCATCATTTTCACACTGTACACTTTCACTCTGTATCCTTTCATCCACATCCACATCTTCCAAAACAACTTCACTCTCGTCCAGACTCTCATTCATTAAAATAAAGTTGTGCAATGCACAGCAGGTGACAATTGTACTGGGAATGTCCTCTACATTCCTCATGTCAAGAAACTTGAGCTTCCTAAACTTACCCTTAAGAAGACCAAAGGCCCGCTCTATGTCCACTCTTGTGGAGCTGTGGGCACTATTGTATTTTTTCTCCTCAAGGGTAAGGTGACCATTGTCACGATAGGGAGTCATCAAGTTTATTGACATGGGGTATGCAGAGTCACCTAAGATATGAAATTTAGGTGGCAATATCTGAACCTCTTGAAAAAGAGGACTGTTTCTGTATACCCTGGCATCATGAACTGATCCAGGGTATCCACAGAAGACATCCAAAAACTTTAAATCCGGCCCACAAACTGCTTGTAAGTGCATTGCTGGGAAACCTTTTCTGCAAATATAGGATTCCCTAAATGCAGTAGGTCCGCTGATTGGAACGTACGTCCCATCAATAGCCCCTACTACATTAGGGAACCCTGCTCTCTCTGCAAATATTTCAGCTAAAAGATTTTGCTGATCATCAGTTGTAGGCCATGATATAAGAGATTTTAGCATCTCATGATCTTTGAATACAGTGTTAAATTGACCTAAAATAAAATGTAAAGTTCCTTTGCTCATGTTAAAACGGTCTGCCACACTCCGAAATGTTTCCGTGTTTCCAAGAAACCAAATGCAGGCTAGAGTTCTACTCTCCAAGGAAACACTTCTTATGGATTCAAATTTTGGTTCAATGATATTCATGAGCTCCTGAAAAACAAACCAGTTAAATTAATTTGGCAATGGCTTTTTCTTATACATTCAAATCTACATGTACTGTGTTATGGCATAAGAAATATAGATGACACATATTCACCCCCAAGTACTACATACATGTATTATATAAATGACACAACTATTTACAAGGAATACATTACAAATACTGGTACTTCCAGTTTAATGACAAAATCATAGAGGAAAAAAAAAAACCAAGAGTGTAGGTGGTTAGCAAGAAAATGTGAATCTGTCCATTATATTCACTACTGCAGAAATTTATGTACATAAGTAGTGATGGGATTTGAACCCATAGATCCTCATATTAGACAGTTAGCAACACACAAGGGATTTGTGATAGGGAAAAGAAAGGAGGATCAAAGGGAACATGCATTAAGATAAGGAAATATGGATAGGGAATATATAGATCTACATGCACCAAGCAAAAGAAGTGTTATGGAAATTATCTGTACATAAACATATTCCATTCCCAATCTAAAAAGCTTAATATTTTTTTTTCATAGAAATATTTTTACTAAAGTCATCTTTTCATATAAAAGAAAAATCAAAATTTTTAGCACAAACCTAGCTTATTCAATACTGTATAAGGATCTATAAAACCTCTAAAAAGAATATATTTTGATTAAAATTAGAAGATTTTTTGTTATATCCACACAATTACTGCTTTAGAAAACAGTGATATATATCATGCATAAGGGTTTAGAGATCGCAAGGATTTGGATAAAAAAGTGCTTTTAATAAGGAACAAGTGCAAGCCCACCTAAAAAGCAAATATGGATACATCCTTACCTTAATGTAAATGCCACTGACTTTGTCAATTTAAAACAAAGCATCAACATTTTTTTTCAGATTAATCAAATCATGTGATGCATCTGTTAGATTCTTAAGTAGATACATGTAATATATAATGACATAAAATATTTATCATGCATATTTAAATAAAATTCTTGTTTTATGAGACATATTTTAAATTGTATGGTAAGCATTTAATGTGTGTATTAATAACTAAATTATAAACAGGTATACACCAATTTTCTATTGGAAATTTTTTGTCTTACCATCTACATGTAAATTTGAATATCTAAAGGAGAAAGCATTTTGAATAAAATATTACATTAACTGATGTTCGGTTCATTCTAAAATGACTCCGAAACATTGGATCTGTGTAGCTTGGCACCGTTTCTTCCACGTAATCTGCGATCCTTCCTCTCTCTAGCTTTGAGCTTTTCTCCAAAATTGTCGCACAAAGAAAATCATGACCCATTTGAAGATAATCAGACTGACTGGATGCCCCCGATGAATTATGGTCGATTAACTCATCATGCAAAATGTGCCTTATAATTGATCTGTAAGCACACAATGATTTAATACATATATATACACAAGTATTTTATAATGAGAGTTGGCCAAGTTTTGAGATTAACTTTTTTCTGTGGGGTTCTGTTCTGTTTCTGTACCCAGTATATTAAATTTCTATCTTATCTGAATGTCACACAATAACCAGATGATAAATCATCAAATTTCAAATATAAATATTGACTGTTTGACTTGTGGCTAAGAGATAGACCCTTACTTACAAACATGCATTGTTAAAACATGTTTGTTTTGCTATAATTTCAATATCTGTTTTGGCAAGCAATACAATATTGCCTGTATTGGAAAGAGCCAACCATATAAATATCATATTCCCAATTACACACTTGTGAGGACTTGATTAATTATTGGTGACAATGAAGATGTGTGTGTAACTGTTATCAATGGTTATATATTACCCACAGGGTTTTGACACAATCTGTGCAAAAAATAAAAAAAATCGTATGTATTATACTATACATACGATTTTTTTTTTTTTTTTTTTTTGGCACAGATTGTGTCAAAACCCTGTGATATTACCTTCATCAAACCTACACATGAACATCCTAATCTACACAAAGACAAAATATTATTTATTATAGACATCACATAACTACGAAAGACGAATAGGGTCACATAAAAAAATATTTTTATCTCGTAATTACGAGAAAAGATCTCGTTATTACGAGTTAATTATCTCGTTATTACGAGATAAGATCTCGTAATTACGAGAAAAGATCTCGTTATTACGAGTTAATTATCTCGTAATTACGAGAAAAGATATCGTAATTACGAGAAAAGATCTCGTTATTACGAGAAAATATCTATATAAAATGATGCATTTGATTGTTCTACATGTACTGTCTAAGTCTCTTTATGTAAAATGAATGAACATATATTAAGAAATTCATTAAATTTGTTTAAAGAAAAAATTCAAAAGGAGCAAAGCAGATTGATAAATAAATTTAATGACTAATAGTTCTCTGTAACTAATGGAATTGTGTTTTTATGACTAGGACTACTTGGTATTTACTTCGGAGTCGAGTTGTAATATACGTTGAAAATAACACGAAGTTCTTTCCACTTATTCATATAAGATAAAATATCAAATCCGATTATTTTATGTGGAAATCAATAGATTATGATCGTTGTTATTTAAAAATAATAAAAATTGAATTAACGTTTCTGGAAAAAAATCCAAAATAGACTGAAAGGCTGAACCAATCGACTTGGAAGCTAGGATTCTGGTAAACGAGGAACACTTATTGTGTATGTATTTTTTCACAATAATAAATCAAATAACAACTGT